>VXBW01002369.1:29040-49353 GCA_013400375.1 Thinocorus orbignyianus | reverse complement strand
GCCCAGGATTCCCTTGGCCTCTTGGCCACCAGGGCCCAGTGCTGGCTCAGGGACAGTTCCCTGTCCACCAGGACCCCCAGCTCCTTCTCCTCAGGAGCACTTTCCAGCAGGTCCACCCCTAACCTGTATTTTACCCCTGGCCACGTGAGAAACCGACAGTCTCTTGGGTTACAGAAATGGCTTTGTTTCTGGCTGGTGGGGTGTGCTGCCCGGCTCCCGCAGCGCTGGGCGGTTTGCTGGTGACGAGAGATTGAGGAAGGGTTTCCTGTTTCTCCCAAGAGGCCAGAAGTGTCCGGATAACGTTGCAGAGATTGCGTCTCCCCGATCTTTTCTCTGCGCCTTTTCCCAGCGCGTCACCCGCCTGCTGGCAGGGACACGGCAGCGGTGTCCAGCGACTTCCAGGAGCGTCCTGGGCTTCCATCAACGGGCGTGGGGGGGGGAAGCCGTGCTAATCCAGGGCAGTAAAATCTGTCAGGAATACATCGACGGTGGTGGGGAAGATAACCCAGCCAGGCATCGACAAGAGGCAAGAGCTCTTCCTCTTAGAAGTTGAATCAAGGAGCTCTCTTGCAGCAGCTTTGGTGCCGCTGGTTTAACGTCCCTCCATAATCCCTCAGAACGAATCTGTCTGTGCGCAGAATTGCAGAGTTATTACTCACCGCTTGGCCCTCTGGCCAAGATCAAGTGTTTGGAAGTGGTTTATCTCCCTCTGGAGGGCCATGTTCTGCGCTGGCAGGGCCGGGCTGCCTGATCCCGTGGGATTTCTTACATCTCCAGCTGCTGGGGTGAGGAGCCTTGGCTCTGACGTGGAGCTGTGGCCAGGCTTGTGCGCTTTCGTGTAAGAGCTGCCCGAGAAATAAAATATTTTGGCTCTCACCTTCCCGAGCCATGGAAGGGGTTTTAATTGCGCGGGACGGAGGTGCCTTGCTCAGAAGTGTTTTGCTCGGTGAAGTTCAGACCCTTGTTTTCTTAACTCGTAGAAGTCGGGTTTCTTCTCCCATCCCTTTAACTTCCTTGGGGAAAACCCCTCTTGTTTCTTCAAGTAGCTGAAGCAGCTGTTCGGCACCAGCACCACCACCACAGTGTAACCTGTTTTTGTTCTTCCTCATCTAGATTTCAGCTTTTTGTGCTGCTCGGTGATGTCATTTCGAAGAGGTAGACCTGTTGCATATTTGTGCTTTAAAAAATTTAAACAAAAAGAAAAGAAAAAAGCATGGTTTCTTCCCCTCCCTCCAGTAACAGCAGCCAAACATCCCGTTCCCTAACTGCCTTGGCTTTTTGAGCTTTGATGAAACTTGGTGTGTGTGTCCCCCCCCCCGCCCTAAAAAAGCTGCTCCCGCTCTCTACGGAAAGCTGCTGCGGTTGGAGTGTGCTGCGGGAGCGCTGCCCGCGGCTCTGCGCACCACCAGGATTGTTCCAGCTTTTGTTGCTGCTTCTCGTTCTGCCTGGTTTGCATTTTGAAGGAAAAAAAGATAATCTATCTGTCTCAGAAATCTCGCTGTGGTTCCCATCTGCAGCCTGGGACTTGGAGCGGGGGGGTGGACTGAGCCTGAGAGGCTTTTTGGGGGAGTGGGAGGGTTGAGCAGGTAGAGAAGAAGAATGTGGTGGGGGGTTTCTGGGCAGACAGAGCCCGGGAGGTGTCCCCGGAGGCTCCAACGTGCTCCACGTCCTCCAGGTGGTGTTTGGTGGGTCTGAGGCTTGGGCTCCCCACCGAAACTCCCCGGCTCTCAGCGACGCTGCCGCGGCCTGCAGGCAGAGTCCGGGTGAGGAGAGGGAATAGTCCTGGTTTTGGGGGTAAAGAGGAGGTGTTTGGGGCAAAGCCCGCTGCTTCGCTCGCCCTGGGCACCCGTTTGGTGGAGCTGGGGCAGCAGGGCCGGGGAGGGAGGGCAGAGCATGTCGGCCTGGTGTGTCCTGGCACTGCGCTTGCTCAGGCACTGCGGAGTCCAGCCTGATGATGTGTTTGGGTGTGCTAACGTTTTCACTTTTTATTTTGGTCTAAAGCATGAGGCGCAGCTCGAATCTGGCTGAGCAGCTCTATCCAAAAATAGAGCAAAGTGGGTATTTGTCCCGGCTGCACCGAATTAGCGCGCTCGTTTGCTGGGCGAGGGAGGATCCGACCCCAACCCCATGTTAGGTGCTGCCTCCGGGGAGTTAATTTGGCTGCACCGTTTGACCAGGTGCCATCAGCACAAGATTTTAGCCTTTTGGGGTTTTTTTCCTAGCATTTATTTCAAGGTTGGTGAGAATGTCTGTGCTATCTGTTGCTGGCTGGAAATGATCCGGCTGGCGGAAGGCAGCTATTGACTTAGGTTGATTCAGCTTCTAGTAAACAGCTGGGAGGAATGCTCTGAAATGGCCCGTAGGGATGGCTCCCAGAATTGGGACAGGACAAAAAATAGAAGAGGAAACTTTTTAGGACACAGTGAATTCATGTTTTGGACAGGACTTTCTAACCCTGGTCTCTTTCCTTTGGCTGGATCCGGCTGGGCAGGTTTCTGGAGCTGCTTTTTCAGCCCTCAGTCTGGGTCAGGCCTAGGGCTGATGAGCTTTTGTTTCAAAGAGGCGTTTAAATAGATGCAGAAATAGCAGCTTTTTGGGAGATTGTTTCATTTTCCTACATTTATGCCATTGAACTTCACACCTTCACTTCTCCGAGCAGAGTGTGTGTGGGACGAGACAAAACTGCCTCTCCTCGGCCATGGGAAGAGGTGGAGGCGACTGAAACGTTTTCCTATGGAAACCCCTGCCTGTCGATCTTCTCTGCCCTCGACTGCTGACATTTTTTGGAATGGAGGGGGCTGGTTTTTGCAGGACGACACACGAGAGACCCGTTGGTGGCTGCAGCCCAGCCTCAGGGCCGAGCAAACCTCCTCAGCCACATCTCCATCCTCACACTCGGGGCTGAATAAGCCTTTTTTATCATGGTCAAACAGGAATTGTCTATTTCCCAAGCAGCAGCCAACTTGTTTGGAAACTGGAGGGAGGGGGGAGCTTCCTGCCACAGCAATTGGGTGTGCTGGGAGCCCCCGGGCTCTGCCGCAGCCTGTGGCTTTCCTGTGGTGACTCACCCCTTCTGGGGAGGATTGTCACCATCCCTTCCCAAATCACCACATGGAAGGGTGAGTGGAGACACCACGATCTTGGGGCAGTGGAGAAGGAATGCCAATTCCCCGATTCCGTGAGGAGGACACGGTGAAGCCAGGGCTCTGGTCTGTGCTGAGGCTGTACATCTTCCTCAAAATCAGGGTGTCACCTCCAAGATGAAGATATCCCGTGGTGTCACCGTGGACAAACCAGCTACCCCTCAGGGGGCCTGTTCTCCCCAGGCCTCATCCCATGTTCTCACTTTTGTTTTTGTTGTGTGTGATTAAAGCAGCGGAGAGGAAGGATCTGCTGCCGGCTCCTCTGGCGAGAGAGCTTTGGTTAAATCCTGGTGGGATACGGGTTGGCAGGGATGATTAAATATTAACACAGCGAATCTCCAAGGTGATGAGGCTGCGGGTGCTGCTTGGGGATTGCTCAAATCGTGGGCCTTTTAGAGGTTTCCATTTACATAATTACAGATACTTGCTTAAAAAAAGGCTTAATTGTTCTTGAAGGGGTGTGATATTGTGATGCTTGGGGTTGTTTCCTCCTCCCTGGGTCCTGATGGATCTTGGCGAGTTCAAAGGCTTTGTGGCAAGTGATGGAGCTGAGTTTTTTGGGTTTCTTCTTAACATTCAAAGACCTAGAAGCTTCTTTCCAGCTGGAGGTGGTCTGGAATCAGGGATGTTGGCCAGGGGAAGAGGGAAGGGACATGAGCAGTGAAGCAGGGCAGCTGGCTCCAAAGGGCCCCGAGAGCCCTGGGAGGAGGAAGAGGAGGAGGAGGAGGAGAGCCAGCTGTGAGGAACTTCAAACACCAAAATTACAGCTCACTGGGACGAACTTAATGTCTTTGAAGGGGGGCGGGGAGGCAGTTGGAGGCAGTTGCTGTGTGCTTGCTTTGTTTAGTGGGAAGGGTTTGTCACAGATCATTCTTTCTTCCTTTTTTTTCACTTCTTGCTGGCTCAGTTAATGGGGATTGAAAGGAGAACTGGGATGGTTCGATCAGGCTGTGAGGAGGCTGCAGGGTTTGGCTGTCTCTGCTCCTCTCTGCTCTGGCCGAAGTGGCAGCGGGAGCTGGCAGGGGTGAGCAGAAGGGGCTCCTCCGAGCGAGGGAGCTGTGGGTGGACCCAGAGGATTTATACAGGAATTGTTAATCTGGTAAAACAATTAGTGGAGGTCGGGGGTCCTTGTGGTGTGATGGGGGCCTTGCTTTGTAATCAGAATGGTTCCAGTTGGAAGGGACCTTAAAGACCATCGAGTTCCAGCCATGGGCAGGGACACCTCCCGCTGGAGCGGGTTGCTCAGAGCCCCGTCCCTGTCCTGGGAACTCTTGGCCTCCCCCTCTCAGTCTGCTCTTGTGGTGCAGACAGACATGGCAGAGGGACAGAGTCATCTCATTGCAGTTTTTTATTATTATTATTATTATCTTTTTTTTTTTCCTTCTGGCATCCAAAAAAACCCTCCACCTCCAGACAGGGATCCAGGCCTAAAGGATCAGAGTTAGCACATCGCCCCGCAGAGGTTTAGCGCCGCAGTCGTTGTGAAAATCCCTGGCCTTGGTTTCACCTGGAAAGGGTGATGTTCTGGGCCTTTTAATAAAAGGTCCTGGTAAGAATTTTGAGATGAAGTGTGTTCAGTGCATCTACTGAAACCCTGCAGAGCAGCCCCCAGCCTGGGCACAGAGCTGAGCGTGGCCGGCGAGCCATGAGCAGGATAAGCAGAATCCCATTTCCTTGTGGCTCGCTGGGAGCTCTCTCTGCTGTAAGAGGAGAAGCTGGGAAGAAACCAGCCCTGAGTCAGTGCTTTTTTTCAGATGCCTAAAAAGGTTGGAACCCAGACGGGGCATGGGGCATGTTTTGTGATGCCTGATAACCATGAACCCTTCCTGAGTGGGCCTTTTTTTATTCCAACAGGTTCATCTACGTTCAAAAAATCCCTCACCCCCGAGGTAAGTTGGTTTGTTCCCTGGCTGAGAGAACGCCCAGTTCCGGACTGGAGCGAGACTGGAAAAACAGCAGAGGAGTTTAGGGGTGAAGCAGGCAGGGGGAGGTACAGTAGATGCTCATTTGGGAAATCTCTTACAAAGAGAATCTCCACTTCAAAACCCACCTCGCCTTGTCCTAAAACCACGGAGATGTGCCACGAGCGAGACGTCCAGCTCATTTTGTCTGGGAAAGGCCATTTAACAGCCCCGTGTGGCAGAAGGCCGTGAGTCAAGCGAACTCTTGGGGTGTAAATCAGAGCAGAATTTGCCACCTTCCCAAAATGTTTCCTCAAGGCTGTGGCCTTCCTGACAAGGAGCCTGGAGACTTGGGCTTTCAGTGTTTTGCTCGGTCTTTAAGAAAAGCAAAATCGCACCGGCTGGTTCTGGGCAGCCGCCGGCCTCTAAGGTGGGTTTTACACCCTGGATTCTTACCATCTTTTACTCCAACCCTAGATGCCGGGTTCTTCTGGGCAGCCGAGCTCGCAGACGATAAAGAAAGGGCACAGAAGCGTGGACTCCACGGGAGAAACTACCTACAAGAAGGTAAATTGCCTCTTGTGCAGCTCCTTTGCCGGTTTGTCTCCTCTTGGCCGTGCAGGAGGGGCCGGGGCGGTGTTGTGGTGGGGAACCTCTGTGACAGCGGCTGACGATGGCAAAAGAAAGGAACCGAAGGACTGAATGTGTGTTTCTCTTCCGTAGCCTTCAGAAGATAGGATTCTTTTTAAACTTTGCCCATTAGCAGCATTCCCTCGGCCTCTCCTGGCTCTTTGGGTGCTTCCCGTGCTGTTTGGGCACAGCAGTTTCTCTGGATCTGGTGGAGTTGCTGGAATTCGCTTTACAAAGGGGTCATTGTTTGGGTATTTTTGAAGAGTCTGTAAACGTGGGTATTTTGTGGGTGCTGTTTCCAGTTTGTTGGACTTGATCAGAACTGGCTGGTGTTCTCTGAGTGGGACTGACTTCTGGGATGTAGCTGAAATGTGTGATGGCTTGGTACCGGCTCGGGCTCATCACCGCGTCTGCTCCAACACCTCCGGTTCAGATGGAGCTCCCTCTGCCTGTCCCTGTGGGTGTGGGCTCAGATGGTGTTTCCACTGAAGCTGGCTTTTGTTAAGCTGCCCTTTTTGGAAACAATTCCTGTCTCCAGGACTGGGATCTGCCTTTCAGTTTCCCAGCAAATCCAGAGATAGGAGATGAGACAGCAGTAATGGGAGAGAAAAGTAGAAGCCGGTGGAAAATGCCTGAAATGTCCCAGAAAGCTGGTGGGACGCTGTACGGGGTTTGTCTGGGAGCGAGACTCATGGACAGGCTGTTTTCCATCTCTGCCTTTTCCAGGGGTGGCAAGTTGTTTTTTTCAAATTCTTTGCCCTATAGGAGCAGTTGTAAACAGGCAGGCAGCTGCTCAGCTGATCCTGCTGGCTAATAGGAGGGAGAAAAAAAAAATACTACTTGTTCCTTGGCAACCTGGCCCCGTGGCTGTGTGTTCACAAACAAGGCAGCGACGCTGCGCCGGGCTGGGTTCCTTCTGTTTCCCAGGACTGTCCTGGGAGTTTAAGCAGGGCAAGGTGAGCTGAGCCGAGGTCTATTTTCAGCAGCTTTAGCCTTTAGAGGGTGAGGAAGGAAGGTGGAGCCGAGTTCTTCCTCCTTCCCCGTCTAATACCAAGGTAAATGTCAGCTGCGCACGTGGCTGCAGTCGGGGAGGCCGTTGTCTTCCAAGGAACTGGAGTTCCTGCCAGGTTTTGTTGCTCTCCTCGGGGAGCCGCGAGCAGTCCCATAACAGAGAAGCGGTTAAGTGGGAGAAATGTTCCCGTTTGGGTTATGAAGCTTCATGGAGTTTGTGTGTCTGGAGAAAAGACTGAAAATTTTTGTCCCCCAGATGCCACGGTGGCCTCTGCTGCCGAACGCTTTGATCCACAGGGATTTCTTGCACGTGGCGGAGCCCTGGGCTTTGTTTGGCTTAAGGAAATACATGCAGGCGAGTTGGATCCTGAGCCCTGGATCTTCTTCGCGGTCCAGCTGCTTTATTCACAAGCCGAGGGAGATGTCCCTGAGCTGCAGCACACAAATCCGAGCGGCACCTGCCCTGCAGCCGGAGCCTTTCCAGCAGAGCCCAGGGCTCTGTGCTCTGGGAGCAGATCTCAGCTGGGCTCTTCCAGGAAAGAGCCCGTGGCAGGAACTGGGCTGGAGCACATCTCAGTGGTCTGAGATGAGATCATGTGCTTTGGGGACAGAAGAGGGCTCTTGATGTGAGTAGCCGTTAGAACAGTCCTACATTGTTCCGGAGCGGTTTGTGCAGACGATGCAGGAGAGGGATTGGTGTCTTTGCTCCTTATTTAAAGATGACAGGGAGCTCTGTCGTGTTGGGGAGCCACGGCCCAGCGAGGGAGGCAGAGGGAGGGATGTGGTAGCACCACACAGGAGTGTGTTGTGTGCTGGCCCTGCCTGCCTTGCTCCTGCAGAAGACCCACGTCTGTGCCCAGGCTGGGAAAGGGCGAGCTTCAAAGCTTATGGTTCCACTGCCTGGCAGAGCGAGGTGTCAAAAGGTGTGTTTGTTCCCAGGGGCATCTGGCCCTGGATGTCTTCCTTCCTGCTCCCACTGCAGGGTGTAGGGATGAGGGTGGGAGGCTGAAATGAAATTCAGGCCTTTTAAGGACCAGCTGGATGCTGATTCCTGTTAAACCCTTTCCTGCTCAACCATCCAGAGTGCAAATACCGAGTAGGATGCCAGCAGGGATGACAGGGTGTTCCAGCATGGACAAAGCGATGTAAGTCCTTGAGAAAGAAGTGACAGAAGCTGGAAGCAGTAGGTGTAGGATACCCAGGCTAACAGTGCTCTTTTAAACTGAGGGCTCTCTCTTCTTTCACTCCCGTTTCCAGTCTGCTGCTCCACGCTGTCTCACTCTCTTTTCTCTGCCCCACCAGACAACATCATCTGCCTTGAAAGGTGCCATTCAGCTGGGCATCACACACACAGTTGGAAGCTTGAGCACCAAACCCGAGAGAGATGTTCTCATGCAAGATTTCTACGTAGTAGAAAGTATTTTCTTCCCAAGGTTGGTGCTTGCTTTCTCCTCTCTCTGGTGTTTTGGGGTAGGGAAGCAGCAGTAGTCCCTCGGGTGGGCTTGCTGCTGTGTGTCCCTCTGTTGGGTGGTTTCTAGCCCTCAGTGTGTTAGAAGCAGCCAGTGGGGTGTTTGCTTTTAGGGCCGTTTCTTCAGAAATGTTTCAAATACAAATACTTGTGATTCTCTCCTTGAGCAGTGAAGGGAGTAACCTCACCCCAGCTCATCACTACAACGACTTTCGGTTCAAAACCTACGCTCCAGTGGCCTTTCGCTATTTCCGGGAGCTGTTTGGGATCCGGCCCGATGACTATCTGGTGAGTTGGTGCCTGCACCAGGCTCCTGTTCCGTGGGTGCTCTGTGTGATGGGGGTTTGTCTTCTCCTCTCTCTTGGGGTGCTGTGAGACCCCTGGCAAGCTCCGTAAACACCGCAGTGGGTGCTGGTGTGGCCCTGGGGTTTGTCTCTGGGAATGCAAAGGTTTTTTTCCTTTTAAACAATGAAGTTTCCTGGTTTCTCACCTCGCCCTCAGTACTCGCTCTGCAGCGAGCCGCTCATCGAGCTTTCCAACTCCGGGGCCAGCGGGTCCCTCTTCTACGTGTCCAGCGACGACGAGTTCATCATCAAGACGGTTCAGCACAAAGAGGCCGAGTTCTTACAGAAGCTGCTGCCTGGCTACTACATGGTGAGTGGCTCGGGCCAGGCTTTCTCTGCCAGGCAGGGAAGGGTCCTTTGAATGGGCAGTCGGGCAGATCCTGCTGGTAGGTGTGAGCGGGGGGGTGGGTCTGTGCCCCAGCTGAGTGGCAGCGTCTCTCGTAACTGTCCGGTGACAAAGGCAGTCACACACTAACCCCAGCTGCCAGGCTGTCACGAGCCTGGCGTGCGGCGCAGGGCTCTCGGGTTCCACGATGTGACTCGGATCCTTTTGGAAGCTGACGGGCTGCTCCGTCACCCTTCATTACTTCCACGCTGTTTTTTTTGTCTCGGGAGGCTGTACTTGCCTTTCCCTCCTCTGGACTATGCTTCCTTCTGTCTGCCAAGAGAAGGAGTTGAAGAACTTTGGTTTAAAGTTTCTAGTAGGGGCTGTGAGAGTAAAGGCAGATTCATTTTGTGGAAGGGACTGTAGCAAAAAAAAAGGTTTTATCAGTTCTGAAGCAAAATTGGATCCCGCCGTGAGCGGGTTGCCTGTGTGATCTGTCTGCTGGTGCTTGTGTCCAGCCTGGCCTGTGAAAGTCTTGCCAGAAGATAGTGTTGCCAAATAGAGGAGCCTCAGGACTTTTGCTGCTGGTGGGGTCAATACCTGAGCTCCTTAAACTGCTTCTGATCCCACAAATATTTGTGCTGTGGTTGTACCCCAGAACCACAGCATTTTTCTTCAAAATTCCGGGTGGTGCCTCCTGCAGCCCTTCCTTTGCTCCGGAGCCTCCCCAGCTCAGCTTCTGACTGAGCAGCCAACTCCTTCCTTCACCCCACCACCTTCCTCTGACCCCTTCAGCTTTGTTATTAACAGCTGAAGACGTCACCCCTCTGTTCCAGGGCTCACCTGCCCTTGTCTTGTAGCCTCTTTGAGTCCTTGCCGGCTCCGTTTCGAGCACAGGAAGGAGCAAATAACTCCTCTAACGGGCCTGCGAGCAGCCAGAGTGGTTCTGAAGGTATTTCTTTGTCTTTGGCCTTGCAGAACTTGAACCAGAACCCGAGGACGCTGCTGCCAAAGTTTTACGGCTTGTACTGTGTCCAGGCCGGGGGCAAAAACATTCGCATCGTTGTGATGAACAACCTGCTGCCACGCTCGGTCAAAATGCACCTGAAATACGACCTGAAGGGCTCCACCTACAAACGCCGAGCGTCCCAGAAGGAGCGAGAGAAGGTCTTCCCAACCTACAAGGACTTGGATTTTATGCAGGACATCCCCGATGGCCTCTTCCTAGACTCCGACATGTATAACGCTCTGTGCAAAACGTTACAGAGAGACTGTTTGGTAAGTGGAAGGGTAGAAGGGTGGTGTGGAGAGTTCTCTCCTGTCTTTCCCAGCCTTTCCTGTGGAAAGCAGGTGGCAGTTGCTGCCCTGGCAGCCTCTGTGTTGACTTAGATAACCTGTTCTTTTGAGCTGGACAAGGAGCAGGACCCAGACCTCAATTTCACTGAGTATTTCCAACCTGAATCAATCCCAGCTCTGCCTTTAGAGGTGGAGGAGCCCCCTCTGCCAAGGTTGAGCTCAGTGTTCCCCTCCCCTGGCTTGGGTCCCCCCCTGCACAGCAGCACCACCGCTGGCTTCCTCTGGCTGCTGGGGATGAGCTGAGCAGGCACGGGCCAGGAATTAAAGCCAGTCCCCTCGATAACGCTCAGGGCTGTAGGCAGAAAAAGCTGGATTCACTTCTGCAGTCGTCTGGTTTCACTGGGCCTGTGTTGACTTTCCCCTCAGGTCCTGCAAAGCTTTAAAATCATGGATTACAGTTTGCTTGTGGCAATCCATAACATCGACCTGGCCCAACGAGAGCACGCCATGGCAGATGGCACGTCCCAAACCGATACGCGGCGACCGGCTGCCCAGAAAGCTCTCTATTCCACAGCCATGGAATCCATCCAGGGAGAGGCCCGCCGAGGTGGCACCATTGAGACAGACGACCAGTAAGTCTGTGTCACTGTTCCCACTCAAACACCGCCAGGAGAGAGGGGTCAAACCCGAGCGTGGCTCCTGGAGGCTGCATGTAGATGCAGGCAGCGCTGGGCAGGATGGCTGTCACGCGGGGCACAGGGGTCTCCATATCAAATTCTCTGCTTTTAGCTTTGATTTGTGCTTCCTCAGTGCACAAAAGTTTTTCTTGACTCCCAGGTGGGATTTGAGAGTTCTCTGCCTGCCGGTTGTCGGCAGCTTCAACCGGTTGTTTCCATCCACCTCTCAAGAGACAGAGCAAGTGCTTTGTTAGATCAGAGGAGCAGCCCATAAATTCCAGCTGCCCTCTCACTGTGGGTGGCAGCTGGACAGTTGCTCGGTCTCCTCTCACGGAGGAGTTGGGGTTAATCCTCAACCTTCAATAAAATTCTCATCGGGAGGGAGAAGGGCTCAGTTCTCGGGAGGTTTGGGTGCCTTCACCTTACTGAAACAGCCCTTTCCTCTGCCCTGTTGGCTGAGCGGTCGGTGCCTCCCGCGTGTTGGCGCGATGCTCAGCCCACAGCGGGCTGGGTGGGAACAGCCTGCCTCACCTCTGTGTCCTCTCCTCCCCTAGGATGGGGGGCATTCCCGCCCGCAACGCCAGGGGGGAGAGGCTGCTGCTCTACATCGGCATCATCGACGTCCTGCAGTCCTACAGGTAAGAGACACTGAACAACAGCTTCCTCTCACCTCGGGGAGAAAGACGCCCTCCAGCATCGTCTGCCCCTGCGTGGTCGTCAGGGTTGGCTTTCAAGAAGCAGTTCAGACACAAACACACTGGGTTTATTTCACGTACCACTTTCTGTGCTCTTGAAATGGGGCATTTGGGTGTTGCTCACTGAGTTCCCATCGTGTTCCCAGAATAGATTGAGCGTTACGGAGCTGGTTTTGTGCGCTGTGGCGGTTGTACAGGGGCACTGTGCAGGAGGAGGCAAGGGACAAACATGGCTTAACATGGCCAGAGCCATTTCTCCTGTGAAATGAAGATCAGCTGTAAGGCCTTGCCTTTCCTTCTGTTTATATTCACACGCACTGTGCCGAGGGTCACCTCTGTGACCTCTCTGTTAAACATCACTGCAAGTAAGTGCCCTCTGTGGTGGCACCTGTGAAGCTCCCCCCTTGGGACGGTGACCCTGGGGTCTGTGGCACAGTCTTGGAGAAATGGGACAGTGGAGGAAATCTAAAGCCCAAGGTGTTTGGGATCCGGTGGCCTTTGTGGCCAGCAGCCGGGCTCGGTGCTGAGCCAGCACCATGCGATGTGGACCGGGAACCTGCTGTGAAAACTGCTCTTGATCTTTTCCTCTGTCAGGTTTGTCAAGAAGCTGGAGCACTCTTGGAAGGCCCTCGTACACGATGGGGTAAGTACAAATACATCACTTTTTAACTTGCTTAGCGAGAATAGCAGCGTGTTTTCAGGCTGTGCCCACTCTCCTTGCTCCTTCTGGGCACAGGATCCTGGATTTCTAAGGCAAGCATGTGTTTGCCCTCTTAGATAAAAGTATCCCTCTCTGTGGACTCTCAGGAACGTTGGTTTTGTTAATGCTGGTCATCTGCTCATTCGTTAACAAGCCTCAGTTGCTTTGTATGTAACAAACACCTCCTGCTTGTAGCTAATGCGCTTCTCTCACTGCTGGTGAGGGTGGCTCTGAGGATCCTCGGCTGTTCTAGTGCAGCACAGCCCGTGGTTGGGGGCTGACGGGCCCGAGAGCAGCTCCCGTGAAGCCTGAGCACTCTCCGATGGGGATTCCCACCTTAACGTTTGTCCCTTGGCCTTCCAGGACACCGTCTCTGTGCACAGACCCAGCTTCTACGCCGAAAGGTTCCAGCAGTTCATGTGCAACACGGCGTTCAAGAAGATACCCCGTAAGTACCCGTGTGCAGCCGGACCTTCGGCGGTCACCGTGGCTTCTGACTTCTCCCTCCTCGGCTCCTGGGGCTGGGGAAAGGGGACAGTAGCCTGCAAGAGCTTTGGGAAGTCTCTTGTGCTGTGTCGCCCCTTCCTTCCTTCATGAACTCTCTCCTTGCCCACCTCGCTGCCCGCTCCCGGTACCTCTGCAGAACAGATGATGAGGTTCTGGTTGAGGAAGCCCAGTTAAATGAGGATGAGGATGAGGATGATTGTGGCCTGGAGAAGAGAAGGCTCCGGGAAACCTAGTAGTGACCTTCCAATACCTAAAGGGGGGCCTACAGGAGAGGTGGGGCAGGAGTCTCTATCAGGGAGTGTGGTGATAGGATGGGGGGCAACAGTTTTAACCTGAAAGAGAGATTTAAGCTGGATATTGGGAAGAGATGAAGCTGTGGCTGCCCCATCCCTGGAGGGGTTCAAGGTCAGGTTGGAGGGGGGTTGGAGCACTCTGGTGTGGTGGGAGGTGTCCCTGCCCAGGGCAGAGGGGTTGGAACTGGATGATCTTGAAGGTCCCTTCCATCTCCAACCATTCTGTGATTCTGGGAGCTGTTTCATCCATCAGTTTGTTCTTCAGGGCACAGACTGCTGCTGGAAAGTTGCTGTTTCTAACACATCCCTTTCTGAATGTGTTAGAAAAATTTTTTTTTTGTTTTGTTTTGTTTTTCTTTTTCCTTTTTTGTCTTTAAGTGAAGCCATCCCCTTCTAAGAAGAGCCGGTCTGGCACAGCGGTTCCTCGGCGGAGCTGCCAGGGAGGAGTGCCTTCCCAGCCGCACGTGTCGTGCGAGACAAAAGCACAAGTCACGACAGAGGCAGATGTAGAGAAAGGTTGGTGCCTGGAGAAGTTGTTGGTTTTTTCCCAGCTTGTATTTGTCTAATCCAAACTTGCTGCCTCCTGAGCTGTGCCAGACACCCCCACGTTGTTTTGTGGTGTTGCCAGGGGAGCACCTTGTTTCTGGGGTCTTGGGTGCAGGGAACCAAATGGGGCCAAAGACTCGTGTTCTACAAGTGGCAGCACCGTGGGAAAGGTTGAAGGCACAACGAGTCCTTCAGACACGGGGCTGTTCTCAGATCATCTGTGGCAGTAGTGATAAACCTCGTGTTTTGGTAAAAGCCAGTCTTTCCTCACGTCAGGATAAGACCAGGTTGGAGAATTTGGGGTCTCTTCAGCCTCATCCAAGCATCCAGCATGTGGCCCATGCTTCCCCTGGGAGGTGGGGCTCATCCCAGGGTTAGTGCCAAGGGAGAAGCTGAGCCTGGTGCTCGCGTGGGGACTTAGACCAGAGAACTGCCTGCAGGGCTGGTTCTTCAGTCCTTGAGTCTTTTGGATGTCTTTGGTGGGATCCAGCACGGATACTGTGGGAGCTTGTGCCGCATGATCCCACTTGTGCTGGTGATGGAACCAGTCTGTGCTTCAACTCAGGTTCCCAACTTGGTCGCCCAGATCTCCTGCCCAGGACTTTGCCGGCAGACGAAGCCAACAGCGACTCCATCGTGACCACCCTCTCCACGTCTTCCCTGGGCAGTGGAGGCCTCAACTCGCCCGCAAACAGGTGGGGCTCTTGCTGTTCTGGCGCATGGCGGGCCCAGAGGCTGCCGGGGTCGGGTTGGTGAGCTGGGGGAGGACTTTGTGTGGCTTTATGGATGTTTTGGGGGTCGGCATGCCCGCAGGAGCTCAGGGTCGAGTGGTCTGTGTGGGGTCGGTTCGAGCATGTGCAAGGGGGGAGCATCGTGTCACCGTTCCTGCGTGCAGCTCTTTAGAGATGACCTGACCTTGCATCTCCTGCTTGGGCTGCCTGGGGGTCCCGGTGGCTTGTAGTTCCCTTGTGTGTTCTGTATTTAACGGCTTTGTTCTGGAGATGGAGGTAATTGTGCTAATTGGAGTGAGTTGGTGAAAGTGTCACTGCCAAAATGTGTGTGGAGAGCATTGATGTGATGGTGGGTGATGCTGGAAACGACCTTCCTGCTGCTCTTCTCGGAGGGTTGGGCTCTTGTGGGTCAGCACTGAGCTCCTGCGGCTCCTGGGTGCTGGAGGGGTCGGAATGCCTGGGAAGCTGAATGCATGGACGGCCCTGAGGGGGGCTGGCGGCTGCCTTGGAATGTTTTGTTTCTTGGTGAAGTGGTGAGAGCAGCAGGGACGAGGAGGAGCTGTGGTGGGAGGACGATCCCTTTTGGAGAAGTTGTTGTGAGGGTGTTCACTTCTCCTCCTGGAAGCGATCGGCAACCACCTTCCCCATTCCTGCCCCACCGCCTGCACAGCGGCACTGACCTGCTGTCTGCTCTCTCCTGAGCTGCAGGAAACCAGGATGCAATTGTAATTAACTCCTCTTACTCCCTCTATAAAAGACGGAAACTTCTTGGTAGGGATCCTAAACCAGAGCTGCTCCTTTCCAGTATGTCAGCATGCCTGAGGTGTTCTTTTTAACTTCCTTAACAGCGGGTCTCTCTCCTTCAATCCCTACGTAGGTCAGTGGGCGCACAAGTGCATAAAGCTGGCAGCTCAGCAAAGGATTTGGCTAGAACAGCTCTTGGCACCTTCCTGTCTAGGTGAGAGGAGGAACCAGACTCTGCCTGAACCCTTCTCCTGTCGAAGGGGGTGCTCAGTGAGACTTCACGTGGGGGTTTGCCTCCCGCTTGTTGCTGGCCGGTGGTCGCAGCGGTTCTGTACAGTCAGTTCACCCCTAAAACACATGCCCTGTGCCGAGGCCCGGCGGTCTGTGACCCATCTGCTCTAAAGCTCAGCAGGAAAACCTCTCAGGACGGGCTCCTCCTCACCCCGTGGGGCGCTGAGCCACCCACCGTGGTGAAAGCACAGGTTCTGCTGGGTGAGATCACCACGGGGCCGAGTCCCAGCAGGGTCCCCAGATGCAGAGCCCGCTCTGTGTTTGCCCCAGGTGCTCCTGGAGCAGAGCTCGCTGCTTCCCGTGCCCTGTAGGCTCTCCAGCACCTCCTTACCCTGTGCCAACAGCCCGGAAAACCCTCTGCCAGCGCCGGAGGGTGGTGATGAAATGCAGGAGGGAGAACAGCCCGGTGTTCTCTCCTCTGTGGGGCCCTGGGATCTGAGCTCCCTGCGTCAGACCCCTTGTCAGAGCCTTAAAGCCACTCTTGCAAGATCCGTAAATCCACTTGGGAGAGCCGTAAAGCTCTGCAAACCCTGGAAGGGATGAAGGTGATCTGTGGATTAACTTACTGAATGGATTTTAAAATATGTTGGGTTTTTTTGTTTTGGTTTGGCTTTTCCCCCTCCTCCCTCTCTCCAGGCTCAGTCACTCTCACGGGGCGTTTACCACCCTTTGGGGGGGGTAACAGACTTCTCTAGTCCTGCACAAAGGGGAGTGATCTCACCCCAAATCTCTCCTGCTGGAGCTGCTGCCCTTCTAAGGGTGGGCATGGGGGGGTGGCAGGAACTGTCCTGCTCCAGATCTGCCTTAGGAACATGGGCTCAGCCCCTCTCCTCTGGGTCTGCCTCAGAAATGCTGCCTCTGTGTGGCCAAGCCGTGCTCTCTGCGGTGGCGTGGGTGATGCCGTGCAGGCCTGGGTGGCTGGGAGGCTGGGCTTCCCCTGGCTCTGTCCTAAACCCCTGGGTGGCCTTGGGGGCACCTACAGCTCAGCGTGTGCTTCTGGGAATGGAAGCTGCTGACCAGCATCCTGCAGCAAGGGCTTCCAGAGGGGCATCCCCTCCCTTTTAGAGGGCGCTTCTGCTTCCCTGGTGTCAGGTTAAGGGTTGGCCTTGATATAAAGGGTCTTCTCCAACCTAAATGGTGCTGCAGTTCTTCCTGCAGTCCTGTGTTAGGGCTGTAGCGCTAATTAAGACAATCCTCAAGGTTCTGTCTGCGCTGTAACCCCCACTGAGCATCCTCACCTTTAATTTCTGCGTAGGTCAGAAGCAGCAAAGGAGGCCAGAGCAGCTGAGAGTAACGGGGAACGTGGGTCAGAACCAGAGAGCTGCCTGTTAGAGAGCTCGGCAGAGGAGGAGGAGGCCAGAGCAACTGAGAGTGACGGGGAACGCGGGTCAGAAGCAGCAAGTCGCCCCTTGGAGAGTTCAGCAGCGGAGGATGAAGCCAGAGCAGCTGAAAGTAACAGGGAACGTGGGTCAGAAGCAGCGATTCACCCCCTAGAGAGCTCAGCAGAGGAGCAGGTCACAGCAGCTGAGAGTGCCGGAGAACGTGGGTCAGAATCAGGGAGTTGCCTCTTGGAGACCTCAGCAGCAGAGGAAGGCAGAGCAACTGAAAGTAGCAGGGAGTGTGAGTTGGAAGAAGCAAGTCAGCTGGTAGAGAGCTCAGCAGAAGAGGAGGAGGCCAGAGCAACTGAGAGTGATGGGGAACGTAGATCAGAAGCAGCGAGTCGCCCGTCGGAGAGCCCAGCAGCAGAGGAGGAGGCCAGAGCAATTGAGAGTGACGGGGACCATGGGTCAGAACCATCGAGTCACCCCCTAGAGAGCTCAACAGCAGAGGAGAAAGAGACTGCAGCAGCTGAGAGTGATGGGGAACGTGGGGCAGAACCACCGAGTCGCCCCACAGAGAGCTCAGCGGAGGAGGAGGCCACAGCAGCTGAGAGTGCTGGGGACCGTAGGTGAGGTAGCGTCAGGCAGAGCGGGAGCTGTACCCTCCTGGTGAGGGTACCCCTGTCTCCCGTCGTGGTGTCAACCCAGGGGGCTTTGCACAGGGTGGGGTGTAGCCTGATGACCGAACAGCTCGATGCTTCTGAACTTGGGCAACGAGCAATCAAATCTACCCACTAATTAAGGGCAGCACTGCAGGCAGGCTGCAACAAGCCCTGGGTGGGAGCCGAGCAGGTCCTGCCCTCCGTGGGCAGCCCTGAAAGCTCCTCTCTTAGGAGTGTCCAGAGAGCCCTGGCTGCTTGGCCTGGGGGAGTTAGACACTCACAGACGTGACTCCGCTCTCCAGGGGTTAGGAGGGACGCTGTGGTCACCAGCTCCTTGGGAAGAAGTGGTGCCCAGTGGAATATTAAGAGTAAAGCAAGTTGTCTTCCGTGCCTCGCCTTTCCTCCTTGGCAGCAGATCCTCTCAGGTGCCCGTGTCCCACGTCCTGCTGCCAGGATGTGGCATTCAGAGCAGAAAAGGTTTGTACAGGGTTTGCCGGGGGCTTTTTCAGAAGGAAAGGCCGAGACCCGCTGAGCTCCAGTGCTTTGTGGTTTTCACCCAGGACCATTTCTCTGTTGATGAGGTGCTTGAAGACTCCTGTGCTGCGGTGCTGCTGCTCACCCGGACAAAAGATCCTCCTGTCTGATGTCTGAAGTTTCGTCGACTGGGGGTGGGAGCTGATTTTCTAGGTGGTGTTTTGGGTGCCTGCCCCAGCAGGGATGGTGCTGCCTGTGCCTCTGACCTGAACCTGCCTCACAGGCACCTCTGTGCCGTGCTGGGACGTTCCCTGGGCTGGGTCCAGCCCTGCAGATGGGACTTACTGACGCTGCCTTCTAAAAACTGCTTTACAGGTCTCCCCCTTGTGTCTCCCCAGCGGTTCCCCAGGACCTTCCATCCCCGAGCCCTCCGCGGAGCTGAGGGAGCAGCTCGAAGAACTGCAGGAGACAGAGATAAGCTTTGTGAGTAGCCCCCTGCTCGGGAGGGAGACAGTGTGGCTCCGGGGGCAGGTGGAGAGCTGCAGGGGGTGTGTGGTCCCCAGTTGTGCTGGGAACAAGGATACTGGGAGGACAGAGAGCTGCAGGGGGTGTGTGGTCCCCAGTTTAGGTGGGAATGGGGATACTGGGAGGACAGAGAGCTGCAGGGGTTGTGAGGTCCCCAGTTGTGCTGGGAACAAGGATACTGGGAGGACAGAGAGCTGCAGGGGTTGTGTGGTCCCCAGTTGTGCTGGGAACGGGGATACTGGGAGGACAGAGAGCTGCAGGGGTCCTGTGGTCCCCAGTTGTGCTGGGAACAAGGATACTGGGAGGACAGAGAGCTGCAGGGGTCCTGTGGTTCCCAGCTGTGGGGTCCTGTGGTCCCCAGTTGTGCTGGGAACATGGATACTGGGCGGTGAGTCCACCAGAGCAGGAGAAATTCTTCATCCCCCCTCTGGTAGGCAAGAGCTCAGCCTGCCTTGGTCCAGGCACCGTTCCTGCTGCTCCAGGTACCTTGAATGAGAGAAGCTGGGGTTGAAGCAGAGAAATTCCTCTTTCCCGAGGGTCCAGAGGGGGCTGGTGGGAGGGAGCAAACGGGCTGAGGCAGAGCAGGGCCATGGTGCTGTCACCGAGGCAGAGGGTGGGTACTCAACTCCTCCTGTTTCAACGCCAGCCACGGTTGGGACAAGCCTGACCTCCAGAGCAGGAGGCCCAGGCAGGAGCCCCCCCTGCTGCTCTTCCTTGGAGGAAGGCAGATCCCTTCCCAGCATCTCCCTGTCTTTTTTTTTCTCTCTGCAGTGAAGCAACACCGAGAGCTCCGCGATGGAAGCAGGTTGTTCCGTGCTCTGCCTGTCTGATGAACCTTCAGCCCCTGTTGCTGATTTATTATATTATTTTTTGTAAAAAAACATAAAAACAAAACCAAACCAAAACAAAAAACACCAAACAAAAAAAAAAGAAACCTTATCTGGACAGAACCCGAAAGGCTGGAAGGCTCGGGCTGGACTTTGTTGGGATTGTGTTACCGGAGACCGAGCGGCGCCTTGGGCACCTGGGAGTCTCCTTTGGGCAGAGCCCACCCCGTGGCCCTGCTCCCCTCCTGGCTCTGGAGCCTGGCAGGAACGAAGCCGGCTGTTGGGAGGAGGAAGAGGAGGAGGAAGAAGAAGAAGAAGAATTGCTCCGCGTGGCCTGAAGCCCTCTGGAAGGAGGGCTCTGACTTTCAGGGAGTTTCCCGCTTCCGACACCGCAAACCTCTGGAGAACGGGCGGCTCTTTGGAGTTCCTGGGGGCAACGGGCATGAGAGCCTCGCCGGGGCAGTTTGCGACGGAGCGACCTGGGTTTATTTTGTATTTTAAACAAGTTTTTAATTTAAGTGTTTCTCTGGATTCAGTCCTATCCCTTCTTTTTAGCCTGGCAGCGTAGGCATTCTTTCTCTCCTTCTTTTTTCTTTTTTGGAAATAAATAGGATCTTTTTTTTCTAACGTTTCACCAGAAAGTATCCTGTGGGGGAGGCAGAAAAGGGGGAGCAGGAGCTGTGGTGCCCGTGGCCGGGCTCCTGGCCCCCTCCAGCTGCTGCCACCCCCGTGCCCAGCCTGGCACAGCCCCGAGGGGAGCCGGCTGCCGATGCCGGACGCCCCCCGTGCCAAGTTTTTGAGACGTCAGGGAGGTTCTGGATCCTTTTGGCCCCTGAGCTTTTTAAACTCGGCCCTTCCCTCCCTTCCCCACTCAGCAGGGAGTGGCAGGTGAAGGGAGATCCTTGGGGAGGGTTTGCTTTTTTGGGGTTTTGTGGGATTTTTGGGGTTGTTTTTTTGGTTTTTAAAGAGTATTTCTTAAGCAGACGGACCAAACGCAACCGCTCCGGCCCCTTCCCCTGCCCTCTCCCACCTCCCAGACCCTGCCCCTTTTTTACAGCCTGGCTCCCTTTTGATATCTCACCTCTCACCCGCGGCTCCAAACCCACAACGGGAAAGGATTTTCCACTTCCACACAAAAAAAGGAGGGGAAGGAGGGTCTTTGGAGGCAGGATTTTGAACACAATGAGCTGGAAGGAGGAGGGGG
>VXBW01002369.1:0-13305 GCA_013400375.1 Thinocorus orbignyianus | reverse complement strand
GGTGTACGGGGGAGGACGTGGGGTGGGGGTGGGTGATGCTGGCACATTTTGGGGGGGTTAAGCAGGAGGAGGTGGGGCCTGCGCGCGTGCCGTGGCCGGCCTTGGTGCCAACGGCCTGAACCAGCGAGTCGGGCAGATGAGGAGCAGATAATGAATAAAGGAGCTTCTCTTTGGAGGGAGGCTTGGCTGCTGGAGAGGAGGTTTTTACCAACATTTTGTCTTTTTGTGATGGACTGAGTAAGCAAACGAGCTGTAAAGGTACCAGTTTCAGCACGAGCCTCGTCAGCTTCTGGGGGGCCTCTGGTGGTTCCCCTCAGCCCGACCGACTCGGGGCTGGGGCTGGTGTGAGCCCCAGGCAGTAATTTCTGCCCTGCTAATTGCTGATGATCTCACTCCGGTGGGAAATCCCTGGGCTCCTGCGCTGCCCGGTCTGGTGGGAGGATGCTTGGGTTGCCCCAGACTCGGAGCTCTCCTCTTCCTCGTGGCTGTTCTTCCGAGGCAGGTGGGTTTTTGTTGCCTTTGCTGTGCCGAGGAGGGCAGCAACCCAGGGCCTGGCTCCTGCTCTTCTGGCAGGCAGGAACCCCAGCCTGGCAGCAGGCAGCTCCCATCAGAACTGCTTCCTCTTCCTGCCGGGGACCAGCTCCAGCGCGTTCCCGCCGCCTCCCGGCCGGACCCCCTTCCAGCCCAGGTCCCCATGCCTTGTTCCAGAAGCTTTTTGGCTGCCAGCTGTGGTCCCTGTGCCCGGTTTATGTCCCCAGACAGCGGTGACTGACTCTCCCAGAGCAAAGCTGCAGGAGCTGTGTCCTCCCTGCGCGGGCAAGAGCCCGGGGAGCCACGCTGGGATGGGTTTGTGAGCAGCAGGCTGAGGCCAAACCATCTCCTTCGGCCCGAATCCGAAAGCCTGGCGGTTATTGGTGTGATTGGCTTTTGCCAGGGTTTGTGTGTGTATGTTCACTGTGCAAATAACAGGCTGTGGCTGCCCTGCTTTGCAGCTCTAACCCGGTCTCTCCAGCCTTGTGTTTTGCTGGAGGGAGTCCTGGTTTTAGCACAGTGCTGATGATTTCAGTTCAAAACCCAGCGTAACGTTGGGGACACTTGCAGGGGGGTGATGGTTGGCATTCCTGACCTTGGGAGTCACCTACGGAAAGGCTACGGCTCCCAGGCACGGGGCAGCTGGGGCAGCAGCAGGTTTGGGGTAGAAAGGGGTGTATTTGAGGTGGAAAGGGGACAGCAGTGACTCTGTGTTTCGGAGCTCATCAGCCTGTGGCAGCTTCTGTCTCCGAGCAGGGACTTGTGTGACCCAGCTCGGCCTCCTGGCTGGTCCTGGGATGTGTCCCGTTCCTGATAGATCCGTGGCTTGATCCCCGTGTGCCATGTCCCGGCGGGGTGGCTGGCGGTGCACGGTTGTGCCTCGTGTGTTCCAGCAGGGCACCCATCGCTGGGGGGTGTTTGCTGGGGTGATCCCACGCCCCGCGTGCTTTGCTGTGGTTTTGGCAGCAGGCAGGATCTGGGAGCAGGGGCTTTCACACGGGGAGTCTCCCGGCCTCGTCATGTGGAGCCGGGGCTGGCTGGCAAACAAGTTTGGCAGCCTTCTCCTCTGCAGCTCTACCCTGTCAGATCCAGAGAGGATTTGGGGTCTTTTCCGCAGATGGAAAAGATCTGACTCTTTCTGTCCCCCGTGCCACGGTGTCCCAAGGTGTGGAGCCAGGGGACCGATGGCCACCAGGCTGAGCGGTGGGTCCTGCCCCTGCTGCTGAGGGCAGCCGGTGTGGGGGGGGCTGGTGCCCGGTGGGACTCGGTTGCCCCCACCAGAGCTGTCTCCAAGTGAAGCTGGGACTTGTTTAAACTCTTGTTTTCCCATGAGGCGAGTGAGTTACCAGCACTTACCCAGAAAGNACCCCCCCCCGTTATCCCTGCCCAACCCGGGGCTGGGCGGCGTTTGGGAGCCCCTTCCCTGCGAAGGCTGGCACAGGCGTCCTGGGAAAGGGGGGGCTCAGAAGGGGGGTGANTAACTGCCCGCGTCAGCCCGGTGGAGCCCCAGGTGGAGCTGGGCTCTTCCATCTCTGCTGTCTCCTTCCGATCGGAGTTACTGCCTGGAGACCACAATGCACCATCCAGCAGAAGGGGCTGAATCAGGGAATCGTGGGATTTCCAAGATTAGGATTTAGGATTTCTAAGAACAACAACAAAAACCACCCTCTTCTGCGTTGGGGNTTGCCCCAGACTCGGAGCTCTCCTCTTCCTCGTGGCTGTTCTTCCGAGGCAGGTGGGTTTTTGTTGCCTTTGCTGTGCCGAGGAGGGCAGCAACCCAGGGCCTGGCTCCTGCTCTTCTGGCAGGCAGGAACCCCAGCCTGGCAGCAGGCAGCTCCCATCAGAACTGCTTCCTCTTCCTGCCGGGGACCAGCTCCAGCGCGTTCCCGCCGCCTCCCGGCCGGACCCCCTTCCAGCCCAGGTCCCCGTGCCTTGTTCCAGAAGCTTTTTGGCTGCCAGCTGTGGTCCCTGTGCCCGGTTTATGTCCCCAGACAGCGGTGACTGACTCTCCCAGAGCAAAGCTGCAGGAGCTGTGTCCTCCCTGCGCGGGCAAGAGCCCGGGGAGCCACGCTGGGATGGGTTTGTGAGCAGCAGGCTGAGGCCAAACCATCTCCTTCGGCCCGAATCCGAAAGCCTGGCGGTTATTGGTGTGATTGGCTTTTGCCAGGGTTTGTGTGTGTATGTTCACTGTGCAAATAACAGGCTGTGGCTGCCCTGCTTTGCAGCTCTAACCCGGTCTCTCCAGCCTTGTGTTTTGCTGGAGGGAGTCCTGGTTTTAGCACAGTGCTGATGATTTCAGTTCAAAACCCAGCGTAACGTTGGGGACACTTGCAGGGGGGTGATGGTTGGCATTCCTGACCTTGGGAGTCACCTACGGAAAGGCTACGGCTCCCAGGCACGGGGCAGCTGGGGCAGCAGCAGGTTTGGGGTAGAAAGGGGTGTATTTGAGGTGGAAAGGGGACAGCAGTGACTCTGTGTTTCGGAGCTCATCAGCCTGTGGCAGCTTCTGTCTCCGAGCAGGGACTTGTGTGACCCAGCTCGGCCTCCTGGCTGGTCCTGGGATGTGTCCCGTTCCTGATAGATCCGTGGCTTGATCCCCGTGTGCCATGTCCCGGCGGGGTGGCTGGCGGTGCACGGTTGTGCCTCGTGTGTTCCAGCAGGGCACCCATCGCTGGGGGGTGTTTGCTGGGGTGATCCCACGCCCCGCGTGCTTTGCTGTGGTTTTGGCAGCAGGCAGGATCTGGGAGCAGGGGCTTTCACACGGGGAGTCTCCCGGCCTCGTCATGTGGAGCCGGGGCTGGCTGGCAAACAAGTTTGGCAGCCTTCTCCTCTGCAGCTCTACCCTGTCAGATCCAGAGAGGATTTGGGGTCTTTTCCGCAGATGGAAAAGATCTGACTCTTTCTGTCCCCCGTGCCACGGTGTCCCAAGGTGTGGAGCCAGGGGACCGATGGCCACCAGGCTGAGCGGTGGGTCCTGCCCCTGCTGCTGAGGGCAGCCGGTGTGGGGGGGGCTGGTGCCCGGTGGGACTCGGTTGCCCCCACCAGAGCTGTCTCCAAGTGAAGCTGGGACTTGTTTAAACTCTTGTTTTCCCATGAGGCGAGTGAGTTACCAGCACTTACCCAGAAAGGTTAAAAATACCCTTCCCTTCCCTTCCCTTCCCCCCTCCCTGGCGTTGTTTCACCTAAGGAAAGTAGTGCTTTTGCCTGAGAAAATAGTTCTGGTTTGAGCTGCCACAATAACTGCCCGTGTCAGCCCGGTGGAGCCCCAGGTGGAGCTGGGCTCTTCCATCTCTGCTGTCTCCTTCCGATCGGAGTTACTGCCTGGAGACCACAATGCACCATCCAGCAGAAGGGGCTGAATCAGGGAATCGTGGGATTTCCAAGATTAGGATTTAGGATTTCTAAGAACAACAACAAAAACCACCCTCTTCTGCGTTGGGGACTTTCTCGTTAACGCTAAATGAGGATAATTGCTGGTGTCATCAGCCCTGGGCAGGGGCAGCTGCAGGGAGGAGACCTCCTCTGGGGGGGAGCCACCGGCTGAAAGAGCATCTCTGAGAGCCTGGAGGCGACGGACAGTTTGTCCATGACTTCATCCCTGCCTTAAAGCTGGGAGCTTTGAAAAAGGAGACAGAGGATCCGTAATCAGTTTTGCTTTTAAAAGCAGGGATGCTAAAACCAGGGCATGGCTGGCCAAGGCAGAGGCAGGGTCTTGAAAGGCAAGGAAGGCCCCAAAGACATCTTTTTTGAGGTGAAATACACAGGAATAAGGTCTTGGAGAGCACAGGTCGGATTGTGCTGCTTTACCTCTCCATTAACACCTGGGGTTTTTAACCAAATACCCTGCTCCTCTTTGGGATAAGTCAAAATGCACCCGTGTTTAGGGAGAGGAGCCTGGCCCTGCAGGAGGGCTGAGAATCCAGAGCCCAGAAATGAGCTTCCCGAAAGCAGCTTTCACCACGTGCTCCCCCGGGAGGGGCTGGGAAGGAGGAGATGGAAGGAACCAGTTAAAGCTGGGTGGGTTGTGTTTAAAACCCCCCCTGTGAGCCCAGAGCAGGGGGGTGCTGTGGGTTCCTTCTTTCTTCTCCCCACCGGAGAGCCTGATACAAACAAATCAGGGGTTGGGGCAGAGCAGACCTTGAGCACGGCCAGGAGCACCGAGCCAGGCCCAGCGCTGGCACGGGAGAGCGCTCCGGGGGGGAAAAAAGTGCTCAGCCCTCAGCGGAGGGAAGGTGTCGGTGAGAGGAGCAGAAGGAAAAGCACCAGGTTTGAAAACGCTGGGGGGTGGGGCGGGCAGACACCCAAGGCCACGCTCCTCTTCCCATGCTGCCATCTGGATCTTCGGCACAGGATCTCTGCGTGAGAACGGTGCGACTCAAGGCCGTTTGCTTCCCAAAGGGCTTTTCTAATCGCCCTTCAGCAGGACACAAATATTTACAGTAAAGCAGAGAGGAGCAGGTTGCTGGAAAAGATGCCCAAGGAGAAAAAAGGAGCTGTGAGGGAAATTCTCCTCTATCCAGCGCGGAGGGGAATGCTGCCAGCTCTGTCCTGGCAGGGTTCGGGTGCCTCAAGGGGCGACGATGGATCCATCTTCAGGCTCGACAGCATTTTTTTCCCCCCGTGCCGGGGGATGGTTCAGAAGAGCCAGCAGGCACCTGCCCTGTGCCGTGACGGCATCCGTGGGGCGGCAGAAGCGACGTTGGTGGAAAACCCCCCACTTTTATGTGGAATGTCAGCGTCGTCCCGGAGCGGTGGCTTCCTGGGTGCCCCCAGACCCCGCGCTGCACCCGCCGGAGATCCCCTTGGGCTGACCTACAGCAAGAGTTAAAAATAAAGCTGGCCTAAGCCTGCTGGCTAAGCTGGCTGTCGGGAAAGCCACCGGGGCCTTTGCAGCCCTGCTGTGAGCCTGAGGCGGATGAGGGGGGTGCCAGGCACGAAAAGTAAAGCCCAGCCCGTGTGTGAGAGCAGCACAGCGCTGTTGTTCTGAGCTCCATCTGCCCTGACCCTTGGAGAGGGTGAGGGTTGACCTCTTTGGCCAGTGCCAAAACTCCCATCTCTTCCTCCTTCCCTCCCAAATAAGAGGACAGGACTGGAGGAGGTTAGGAAACCTTTATTAAAAGAGGATCTATCGCAGCAGCGTGTTCGCAAGGACTCCGGGCGGTTCCCGGTAGGAGATGGGTGCCGGGACCCGAAGGTGTGCCAGGGGCAGGTGCCATCCTGCTGCTGCTGGGAGGATGCTCAGGCTGATCTGCTGAGACAAACCCTGCGGGTTTTCATCTCCTCGGTGGTTTGGCAGATTTCACAGAGCCTTGACTTGTTCCTGGCATGAATCGTGGCAAGGCCGAGGGTTTCCAGCGCTGGGCTGCGGGGGCTGAGCTGCTCACAGCTGCTGGGGAGGTTTCTCCTCTTTCTTTTCCTTGGCTTCTGCTGGCTGGTGTCAGGGGTAACCATCCCCAGAGCAGACAACTCCAGACCTCCTCCCCCATCCCCTCCTGGTGGATCTGCTCCCCCTGGACAGACACATGTCCAGCTGCTCTCCCGCACGTGGAGCGTCCCCTGTCCTCCTGCCCGGCAGGATCCTTTGCCCTGTTATCCTTCTAAATCAGAGTCTTTCCTGCTGTCTGAGCCACATCCCCTGCCTGCAGCTTAATCCTGGGATTTCTTACCCGGCCTGCAGCGACAGGAGGAGCATTATTCCCTTTGTCTCCGCCGCAGCCGTGTTTTGAGACCTGTTGCTGTGTCTCCCCTCGGCCTCCCACGTTTCTTCATCCTTTGCTCCACAGCCCACATGCTCGAGGTCTCTTATCCGACTCTTGGTTCCATCTGGACGCCTTCCTCGTCAGCCGTGTCCTCTTGGGGTGGCCTTGCTGCCATGGAGGCCGGGGGAAGGACGGTTCCTGCCTCATATGGGGTTCCCTGATCCCAACCCATGTCCAGCTGATGATTCATCGCCACCCACCCATCCTGGTGCACTTTCTTGGCTCATTTGTCCCTGCCAGGCCACGTCCCGTGGGCTCCCATGTCTCTCCCAGGGCGCTGGGATCCTTCTGAACGTTCTTCTGTCCTGGCTGGAGATCAAAAGACGATCCATGAACAAACGAAGCCAAAAAGGCTGCGAAGCGCTGTGATTTGCCCGCGGGGTGTGAGGCTGGGGTTCAAAGGGAAGGCAGGATGGGGGCTTTGTGCTTCGGGCTCAGGAGAGACAAGTGTCAATCCATGGCTCTGCTCCGTGGCTCTGCTGGCTCATCTGCCAGCCCGGGTCCTGGCACTAACGCTCCTCTCCTTGCTCTGTTGCAGCCTCTGCCACACTCCCCACCATGGGTGACATGAAAACTCCGGATTTCGATGACCTTCTGGCAGCTTTCGATATTCCTGACATCGACACGAACGAGGCCATCCATTCCGGCCACGAGGAAGCGGACGCTCACATCAAGCAAGTCCCCGGGGAGCCGGGACCCCCTGACCACGTCCTGCCCCACACGGACATCACCGCCGTCAGCGTGATCGTGAAGAACACGGTCTGCCCCGAGCAGCTCGATGCCCTGGACGGGCGGGGCAAAGATGGGCACGTCATCGGGCCCCGCTTGCTGCAGAACGGCTTCGGGGCCACCGAGATGCCCAGGTCCCCCGCCTCCAGGGCTGTGGAAACCGTGGCATCCTCCAACGGGGAGTGTTGGGTGAAGGAAAAAGGCCCCAAACCCCTGGATATCTTCTCCCATTTTAGCCCCGATCCCAACGAAGACAACGCCGCCAACCTGATCGACAGGCCCCGGGAGTGTAAAGCGAAGGAGAAGTCTCTGACCGTGCCCTCCCTCTCCCCGTCCCCCACCCCCTCCCTGGACTGCAAGGAGCCCGTGGGGGAGAGCACAGAGAACCTGCCCCCAGCTTTCCCCCAGCCCTTCGAGAGCAGCCAGGCTGGGGGTGCCAGCGGGTCCCCTCCCACCATCCCCTGCATCAAAAAAGAGGAGTCGGACTCGGAGGAGGTGGGCCGCGAGGCCAGCTCCAAGGGTTTGGCTGTGGCCTTGGGTGACAGTCCCTTGGATCACCTGAAATCTGTCACCGTTCGCTACTCCACGGATGATTCTCCCATCACCTCCTGGCCCGGCTCGGACCCAAACCTGGAGAGCAGCACCAGCCACCTTCCCGAAGTGAAACGCTCGCCCCCCAGCCCTCGGGAGCCCTTCTTCAAGGCTTCATCGCCGGTGGTGCAGAGCCCCCGGCTCCCCGCTTCTCCGAAGCAGCTGGACAGCATCGCCCTCAAGGAAGAGCACGAAGTTTTGGAGAAGTCGATGGGAAGCCCGCAGAGTATGTCCAGCGCTGAGGAAGAGGAGGAGGAGGAAGACAACAACAACGATTCCCCTTCTTCCAATTCCTCGCGCCCCCTGAAAGTGCGGATTAAAACCATCAAAACGTCTTGCGGCAGCATCACCCGGACAGTGACCAGGGTCTCCTCGGATTCAGAGCCGGGCTCCACCAAGGGACCCATGGAGCAGAGCTCCCAGGAGACCTCTCTGGAGGGTGCCAGCTTCTCCGTGTCGGCAGAGAAAGAGGATGGAATCGCGCTGGAGGTGTCCAAGGAGAAGATGGACCTCTCCAGCCCCTTGAAAACCGTCGAGGGGCCAAAAATTGTGAGCGTTCAGCTTGGCAACGGCACCAAGCTCAAAGGGACGGTCCTGCCCGTCTCCACCATCCAGAACGCCAGCAGCGCCATGCTGATCGCCGCCAGCGTGGCGCAGCAGAAATCCGTGGTGCTGCCCTCGAAGCCGGGCAAAGCCGTGGCCAAGAACATCATCAACCTGGTGCCGCAGACCCTGCCCAAGGCCGACACCAGGACCAACATCAGCACCGTCACCCAGACCAGCACCATCACCACCACGGCCAACCAGAAAGTCAACGGCACCACCGTGGTGATGGTGCAACCGCAGAAGCCCTCCCCCACCATCGCGGGCACGGTCATTTCCAGGAGCCAGTCCAGCCTGGTGGAGGCCTTCAACAAGATCCTCAACAGTAAGAACCTCCTGCCGACCTACAAACCCAACCTGAACCCTCCGGCCGACGCCAGCCTCAACCTGCCTCCCTTCGGCTACCGCTGCCTGGAGTGCGGGGACTCCTTCGCCCTGGAGAAGAGCCTGGCTCGCCACTACGACCGGCGCAGCATGCGCATCGAGGTGACCTGCAACCACTGCACCAAGCGCCTCGTCTTCTTCAACAAGTGCAGCTTGCTCCTGCACGCCCGGGAGCACAAGGACAAGGGCCTGGTGATGCAGTGCTCCCACCTGGTCATGAGGCCCATCGCTCTGGATCAGATGATCGGCCAGCCCGACATCACTCCTCTGGTCTCCGTGGCCTCCTTCCCCGCCGGCAAAGTCACCGGCGTGGCTCAGGACGCCTTGGCCGCGGCCAACGGGGCTCAGGACCTCCCCATCCTGCCTCTGAGCAACAGCTCGGAGCAGAGCAACTACAGCTGCTTCAGGTGCCTGGAGTGCAAAGAGCAATGCAAGGACAAAGCCGGGCTGGCCGCCCATTTCCAGCAGGCTGCGACCACGGGGACCACCAGCAGCACGGTACGGAGGTGGGAGGGCACTGGGAGCCCGGTGCTCCCCTCTCCCCGGTGGCACGTGGGTTTGGGCTGCTGTGCTGTGCCTGACCCTCTGGCTGCTCTCCTCTCGCCCTGCCCAGGTCTGCACGACGTGTCCCATGATCATGTCCAACCGCTGCAGCTTCAACGCCCACCAGCGGATGCACAAGAACCGGCCTCCCCACGTCTGCCCCGAGTGCGGCGGCAATTTCCTCCTGGCCAACTTCGAGGCCCACCTGAAGGAGGCCTGTCTGCACTTCTCCCGCAGGGTCGGGTACAGGTAGGGCTCTGCTTCTCACCCCTTTTATCCCAGGGGATTTTTCCCTCCTCCTGGGACCTCCTGGCCCCTGTTTTACTTCAGTCGTGACTGGCAGCGTCAGCCTGAGTCTCTCCCTGTTCCTTCTGCTGAGCTGCCTGAGCCCTGGGTCCAGCAGCGATGGGCAGGACTGGGTATTCCAAACTGGAATCCTCCCGGAGCCCAGAACTGATTTGGATCCTGGTGTCTGCTGGGGCGGGGGCTGTTCCCAAGCCCCCGTGGTGGGGCAGGGGGCAGAGATGGCCCTTGTTACCCCCGTTGCAGTCTCTGTGCAGAGCGGAGGGCCCTGTGCTGCTCGTCCCCTGCTCCATCCTCCTGCTTCCCTCTGCTCCCCAGGTGTCCCAGCTGCGCCGTGGTCTTTGGCGGGGTCAACTCCATCAAGTCCCACATCCAGACCTCCCACTGCGAGGTGTTCCACAAGTGCCCCATCTGCCCCATGGCCTTCAAGTCGGCCCCCAGCGCCCACGCGCACGTCTACACGCAGCACCCCGGCTTCAGCAACCAGCAATCCAAGTAAGTCATCCCAGCAGGACAACTGGGAGCACCCTCAGGGGGTGGGACGTTTTGGGAAGGGCTCAGCCCCAGCCTGGGGAGCTGCATCCAGCTCCTTTTGGCTTCCCCCCGCCGTGGCGCGGGGCAGGCTGCTCCCAGGGCTCTCGCTACCCTCTTGCCAAAGGGATTCTTCCCATTTCCAGCCCGGGCTGGTGCTGACACTGCTGTTTCTTTCCCACCCCCCCAGAATGATTTACAAGTGCGCCATGTGCGACACGGTCTTCACCCACAAGCCCCTGCTCTCCTCCCACTTTGACCAGCATCTTCTCAACCAGCGGGTCAGCGTCTTCAAGTGCCCCGACTGCCCGCTGCTCTTCGCCCAGAAGCGCACCATGCTGGAGCACCTCAAGGTAGGGCTCTGACCGGGACCCCCCCTGCTGATAACGACGTTTGCTAATTACCCTTCACCAGGGCCTGGGAGGCCGGAGTAGGGCTGTCAGTTCCTCACCCTGAGATCTGGTTCCCTTTACCCCCCGCCCCTGTCCCAGAGGCTGAGGAGAAGGGTCAGGCTGGGGATCTTGGAGAGGAAGGGGGGGGGCAGCCGTTCCTTCCCCCCAAATCCCGGCCCCAAACAGCCTCCGGTGCTTTGTGCTTCCCAGAACACTCATCAGCCCCAGAAGCCCAAGGAGGACCTGGCAAAGAAGGCGGCCGTCCTGCTGACGCCAAAGCAGGAGCCTGTGGAAACCCCCGTGTCCAAGATCTCGGAGGATTCGTCATCCTCCACGGAGGAGGACGAGCCCCCCAGCTCCCCGGAGCTGCGCAAGACCAAGCGGAGCCGCTTCCAGCGCAAGACGGTCAACAAGTCCAAGGTCAGCGGGTGGACGTGCGGCGTTTGCCACTCCTGGTTCCCCGAGCGAGACGAGTACGTCTCCCACATGAAGAAGGACCACGGGAAGGTGAGGAGAGGGCCTGGACACACAGGGGGACAGGACCCCCCTCTGGCTGGGCTGGGCAGGCTGGGTATTCCTCCGGGGTGGAGGTTTTGGGGAGTTACCTGTCCTGGGGAGCAGCCAAGCCCAGATGCTGGTGATCCAAATGTGGGATGGGAGGAGAGGAGACGGGAGGTGGCAGCCAGTTCCACCTCTGGCTCCCGGTGAGGTGCTCACCCCTCTTTGTCCCTTGCAGTCGGTGAAGAAGTTCCCGTGTCACCTGTGCGAGCGCTCCTTCTGCTCCGCGCCCAGCCTGCGCCGACACGTGCGAGTGAATCACGAGGGGATCAAGCGCGTCTACCCCTGCCGGTACCCGCGGCACCTTCCTCCGGGCTCTGCTTGCAGGGGGGTGACGGGGGCGGGGGGTCCCCTCGCTCGGGCTGTCCCGGGGAGGGTACAGCTACAGGTGGTTGAAGCCTGGTGGGGACTGAATGAGGAGCTTCGAAGCAGGAGGAGGAGGGACCGGGGAGGTCTCTGGGGTTTTGAACCCTCTGGAGGGCCGTGGGTGGGACGTGTTTGTGGTTGGGATCGGGGATCGTGATGCCAGAGCCGATCTTTCCCGGGGGGAGCCGGGGCTGGGGCTGGGCTCCTCGCTGCGGAGCGGCCCCTCACCATCCCCCTGCCCCCCAGGTACTGCACCGAGGGCAAACGGACCTTCAGCAGCCGCCTCATCCTGGAGAAACACATCCAGGTACGGCATGGGATCGAAGTGACCGACCAGACCAAGAGCCAGGAGGTGGTTATCGCCCGGATCGGGACCGGCACCGGGCAGGTACGGGCTGTCTGTGCTCTCTGGGGGTGCTGGGGCCTCGGGGAGGTTTTGGGCAGGGTTGAGGTCACCATCCTGCGCGTCCTGCAGCGCCAGGGACCAATGGCTCCCTCCCACCGCAGGGTCCTGCCAGGAGCTCCTCAAATCCAGGCCCCCGTTAAAACTTCCCCCGCTCTGTCCCTGCAGGTGTCCGGTCGGAAGCGGAAGCTTTCCTCGGACGAGGGCGACTCCTGCAGCGAGGAGCCCGACAGCACCACCCCCCCCTCCAAAAACCCCAAGGGGGAGCGCAAAGCTCCTTTCCGCTGCCGAAAGTGCGGGTACCTGGCCAGCAGCTCGGCCGACTTCCAGGAGCACATTCCCCAGCACCGGACTGACGAGAGCTCCCACCAGTGCCGGGAGTGCGGGCTCTGCTTCACCTCCCAGGTCTCCCTCAACCGCCATCGCTTCATCACCCACAAGAAGAAGAAGGGGGCGGCCGAGCTGGAGGAGCCGGGACCCCGCAGCCCCCTGGAGGGAGGAGCCCAGCCGGCGGCGGCCGACGGGAAACTCTCCTGCAAGGTCTGCGGCCGCTGCTTCGACACCCCCCTCAACCTCAAGACGCACTTCCGCACCCACGGCATGGCCTTCATCCGCGCCCGCCAGAACGCCAGCCCCGAAAACTAGGGAGCCGGGGGGGGGCAAGACCTGTACATACAGCAGCCCCTTCCTCCATCCTCGCCACCCTCCTCCTCCTCCTCCCGGGCAGCGTTGCGACGGTGAAGAGAGACCGGAGCCCCGGCCGCGTGATCCGGCTCCCTGGAGGGGCTCGGCCGGGGAGGGGAAGGCAGGATCCCGGGGGGCTGGAGGGCAGAGCCCGGACCTTCTGCCCCGCTCCTGGGGTGACCCGACGCTGGGGCTGCTCAGTCCTCACGCGGGGACGTGCCACCCCCCGCGGCTGCTCAGCATGGAGGGACGGTGGCCTCTGTCCCGCGGGGATGACCCCCCCAGGGCCAGCACTGGTGCTCCCGGGGCACCCTCTGGGCTCCTCTGGCTGTGCCACAGGGACACCGGGAGCCGGGGACCAGGGGACAGAGGTGTCTGTGCTGACGGTGACACCGGTGTCCCTGCTGACGGTGACATCCCAGCGAAATCCACCTGCTTTTTTCTTTTTGGTGTTTTGTTTGTTGGTTTGGTTTTTTTTCCCTTCCTTTCCCTTTTGGATGTTGCTGATTTCGTATCCTGCCGGGAGCCCTGGGGCGAAGCCGCCTCGACTCACGGCCCCTGCCTGGCCCCGCTGTGTCCCCCCTCCCCCAGCCCTTGGCCACCACTTGCACTAACCCTTCGCCCAGGACACGGGGCCCCGGCTGGCGGCCTTCCTCGGGGAGAGGAAGAGGAGGAGGAGGAGAGATTCAGTTGGCAGCGGAAAGAACAGGAGCCAAGAAAAGGCCTCTGGCTGAGATCAGCAGGAGCTGGTGGCACCGTCACCCCCGTGGTGGCACCGTCACTGTCACCCCTGGTGGCAGCAGGATCAGTTCCGAGGAGGAAAAGCCAGCGAATCCCATTATGGAGTTGGTGATGGTGAGTCCTGGGGGGGGGGACACGCACAGAGGGGGGGCTTCTCCTGGGGGTGCCTGTGTCACCTGCTGTCACC
>VXBW01002368.1:90064-125552 GCA_013400375.1 Thinocorus orbignyianus | reverse complement strand
GTCACGGTAGTTCATTCTTCCCCTCTGCTCTGCTCTTGTGACACCCCACCTGGAGTACTGTGTCCAGTTCTGGAGTCCTCAACATAGAAAGGACATTGAACTGTTGGAACAGGTCCAGCGCAGGGCCACCAAGATGATCAGAGGGATGGAGCACCTCTCCTATGAGGACAGGCTGAGAGAGCTGGGGCTGCTCAGCCTGAAGAGAAGGCTCCTGGGAGACCTGATGGCAGCCTTTCAATATCTGAAGGGAGCTACAGGAGAGCTGGGGAGGGACTCCTCGTCAGGAAGTCTAGTGGTAGGACAAGGGGTAATGGTTTTAAAGAGGGGAGATTTAGATTAGATATCAGGAAGAAGTTCTTTCCTGTGAGGGTAGTGAGGCACTGGAACAGGTTGCCCACCTGGTCTGGTGGGAGGTGTTCCTGCCCATGGCAAGGGGGTTGGAATTCAACAATTTTTAAGGTCCTTTCCAATTCTAGCCATTCTATGATTCCCTTCTACTGGTATTTCTCATTCTGGCAGCACCTTGCTGCACCCCTGGCACTACAGGAGGAGTGGGAAAATTATTGAGGTGGGGATCCCCAGGACCTTCGAAAGGTTTCCGAGATTAAAGCGTAACAGCCAAGAGGTTAAAATAAAAATAATAAAACAAAAGATTTTGTGGAAGAAAAGTCACAGAAAGCACCACTCAAGCCCCATTCCACTGAGAAATCGATTGCAACATTGCGTTAAAAAACAAACAAGCAAAAAATAATCACCAAAACACCAACCCTTCCCCCCAACAATTGAAAAAAAAAAAAAATTAAAAGCATTCCCTCGCCAAAAAAAACCCCAACACTGAACTCCCCAAAACCTCCAAACCAACACACATAAACCCCATCAAAGCATCAAAAAGCTAATTAAAGGGCATGAAGAGATATGGTATTTTAAAAGGAAAAGGGAAAAAAAAAGGAAAGGAGAAAGATCAAAACCATGCAGATTGAATATAAGTCAGAAGCAGGGAGGAATAAGAAACACCAAAAAACTTGGTATATCAATATTTTTATTTTATAGAAAGTAGTTTGATCAGTGTGCTGAACCTGCCATTAGAGGTGGTTTTGCTATTTTTAGTAAAAATAAACATCTGAAAAAATTACCTTGGAGAACATATTGTCTCTAAGCTTATTTCCTTTTAATCACTGTTGCTTTTTTTCATACCTATTGCAACTAAATCTAACACTGGGTGCTCTTAAGAGGAAGGGAGTGGTACCTAAAGCAGGACCTCTCAACAGTTTATTTCCTGTAACTGGTAGCGAGGTTCCTAAAACGCAGTAGAACATGAGTAAGCTCACCTTGTGCCACAGCAGCATGGTACAAACTCTGCATCTACACCACTCTCCATCTTTCTCCATAAACATCCTGCAATATCAACTGTCAGCTGAGAATTTTCTAGTCACAAGTCACACAACAGGCCAGTTTAAGTACCCAGATGGCCAGAGTTTTAACTTTCACAAGTTACTGAAGTAATAGTAAAAAACTTGGATCATAGATCTGTTTGAGGTAACTGAATCAATTAGCAACACAAGAATGACACACTCCGATTGCATTATGTATTGCTACATGGACAAACACAAGTCACAACTGCTAGCCTATGATATTTAAAAGGGACATCATCAACTACAAGCCAAGTTGTTTTGTCCAGACACAGAATTATTGTTGATTAAGCACCCGTAAATGCAAATTTTAAGTTCAGTTTGTGCACATGGTTACATCAAGCACAGAACCCTGGGGAGCCACTATTACCCTTCTGTTTGAGTTAACTGGCACAGCAAGAGGGAGAAAGCATTAATTGCCAGAGGACAAAAGTCACTGGAAGTTGTTAAGGGAAACAGCTGCAAGAGTTTTGAGTTCAGTTTTTCCCCCAGTGACTAGACTTAAAGTTGAGAGTGTCCCTTTAAAAGTTTCAGAGTCAACAGAAGACAAGTCATTTTGATTCCACCATTACAAGAAAGCTACCGATAATCTGATTTACAGTAACTGTTAAACATCAATGAACATTATACAAGCAAACAACTGATCTGTAAATGAAGTAGCAGCAACATGGAGTTCTAGAAAGTTGAGTTTCTGCAGGACTTATTGGAAAGTTTATGAAGATGTGGCAAATACATTGTGACTTTACATAATTTAGTTTTGAGAGTAGCTTATGGTAACTACAAACATTATTGAAAATGCCTGCTCACAGTCAGTACTTTTCTGGTATAAGCATAAATTCTCCAGGATTATTCATAGTGCAGCTCTGCTCAGAAAAATGACAACATTGTATGTTTTGGCAAATTACACACAAAATCTGCTCAGTTTGCAGATGGTAAGACAGCTATTTTGTGATTGCCAGTACAATAAACTGAGGTTGAAATATTAAAGCTAATGAGATATAAATATTTAAGGACAAAACATCAAGGACATCCTTACGTAACGTTACCATGACTTTTGCACATTTTCCTTTTCTGAATGTAACTTTGTTAGTTCAGTGGGTGCATAAAACTAATGCATGAATACAAGCAGCTGCAAAGTCAGGGTTTCGGCTGTTTCTCAAGGAGTGTGCTACTGTTAACTCCACTGTTTTCCTTCTTTCATAAGAATAAGGAACATTAGAAACTCAGTCACTGAGCAGATACGACATGCACATTGGGCAAGTCTGTTCTGTAAGGTGGTGTCACTTTTAGTCACTTTTCTGGTCCATCATTGTACTTAAACTGTTTTGATATCAATTTTGATTTCAGTCTGTAAGTGTTGTGGAAGAACAATTTCAATTGAATCACTGAACAGCTGTACCAGTTTGAAATGCTGTCACATGTTTCTTCATGGCAAAATATTCACATTCTTTTTATTGCACAATTTGAAAATTCAGGTTATGTGCATAAAAACCTTCATAGTGTTTGCACTGCAACTTGCGAAACATACATTTAAAATGACCTCAATACATTTTACAAAATCTTTTTAAACAATTTTATATTCTTAAGATAAAAGCATCCTGAGAATGTTACAAAGTTCGTTTTACGAGCCCTTCATTTCTGCTATGCTTTATTTATCCCCATAGTTCCTAATTTGATAAGCTTATTTTACAGTTAATATCTCGGTGCTATATTTCATAAAATATCTTTTTAGCAAAAAGTACACCATTGGCATTCAAGTAATCCAGCCTCACATCTAATTTACAAATTAAACCTCTGTCAAGCTCTCACGTCAGAAAACATAAACTAAAATAGCTACAGAAACAGTTTTTAGCTGACTAAAAAAAGGTAAAGGCTTCTTGCATTAGTAATTTGGTCGAACATTTAAGTTATGCAGTTTAATATTTTGGCAAAAAAAAAATCCATCTATCCTTCTCAAAATTTTCTCTCGTTTTACACCAGATGTAAACATACAGTACGAAGACTGACAGTATTAAAGTACTTTGTTATTGAACTTTTTTCCTTTCCTAAAGTACTTAGGAAAAGCGGACAAACAAGAACGTAAGTGCTAAGAATGAACTGAGTGTCTTTGGGCTAAATAAAAGTCTTACCAGAAAAAAAACATAAAAATAAATTAGCTTTTTTCCTCTACAGACATGTAAATAAATATTCTTTGAAGAAATTCTAGTGCCATATCCTAAAGCAGTATCTTCCTGTATCTTTTTGACGAAAACTAAAGCTTCACACATAATCTTGACTATTTCACTAGGAAGATATCCATTAATATTTACATATTTTTGTAAAGGGAGTGTTCAGGGTTAAAAATATATTTCTCATTAAAAGGTAAGCCTGCCATCCTGATGGCAGGGATTCAAGCTATAGAACAGAAGACAGGTTACAGAACATCCTTCAGTTTCTTATACCCTAGGTCAGAGGAAGGAGATCTGGCAAGTTAGAGAGGTAAACAGCCTGGATTCCAGGAATGGAGACAGACAGTGCCTCATTAGAGTGCTTGCATGGCCAGGAGTACCTACTCATACAGGCTTAGCTTCTCTTCTACAGATAGGTATAAATTTGTTACTGTCAGCTGACTAAATAAATTGAGAAGAGAGACAGTTATGGTTGCCACACTGAAGGAGCAACATTACCTAAGGTTTCCATGTGGACAGACCTGCTTTTAGAAGGCGGCCAGGGGCTGAATGTAAGCAGAGGCCATGCCCAGATGGTACACTCCAGGTGGGAGCGTAACTACCTCAAAAGGAAGAGTAAACCACTTCAAGAACATCTCAATTATATTATAAGTACATACTGGAAGTCACTTATTTTAGGCAATGATCAAAATCTGAAGGACCTTGTTAGTATTTAAGGCATCAGTGCATTGGGCACTAAAAGCTCCGGGTAATAAATATGGGGAAAAAAGATTTTAAAAAGCGTCTTTGTGGCACAAGCTATCATTGTGTATCTGCTTTGTTGGTTAGTTCCAGGTAAAATATTTTCAGGGATGGCAGAAGGGGAACATTATACACTGTTCTGACAAAAATACTAGATCATAAATTTCACATCATTTTTTAACACATCATTTAAAGGGCTGAATCTATCGGGCAAGATTCTCATCTTTACTGTTCCATCAGCACCACAGGAGAAGATGTGATTTGCTGGTCCTGTCTCAATTTGCATGACTCCTGTCCCAATATTTCTGAAGAGAGACTGTCGAGCATGCTCATTGACGAAAGTGTGAAGAAGATTAAACGTAGACAGGCTCCATACCTGAAAAAGCATCAAAACATAAATCTAAGAATAATTCTCAGGATCTTAAAATTCACCAGTAATGAGTCACAAAGAAATCAGGCTACATTTTACATTCATTTTTCTGACACCAACTATAAAAGAATAGGTATGTAGCCATCTGTAATGACAAGAGTTAAAGAATATTAATATTCATTTTCTATAAGAAGGAACGTACACAGGGACTAAGGTAAGGCAAACTACAAGGAGTTTAGTAAGGTAAGACTCACTGCAAGGTAAGAGTCACATTTCGTAATTAAATTAATAAATGTGAAGTCAGAGTTGAGAACAAATGTAGAACGTATGACATATCTGCTTATTCCACGCCCATGCAAGATTCTTTTTGAATTTAGACTTCATCACCATCTTCATCTCTGTGCTCCCCCTCCCTAATTAATACCTTTATGTTGCCTTCAGCAGATCCTGTGACAAAATACTCTTCTGTAGGATCAACAGCGATTGCTTTGACTGGAGAATCATGACTCTGGAGTAACTGTTGCTGCTGCTTTTGGCGAAGATCAATTAAACATGTAAAGCCTTTTCTGCCTCCAGATATTAACAGCTGATGTTTTGGAGCATATGCTAGCACAGTTGCTCCACTATCATGACAGATAAAAGCTGAAAGTCCAAGCAAAGTAATTTAAACAAACACACAGTACTAACTTCAATTTCACAGTATTAACTTTAATTTTCCATCAATCTCTAATGGTTCAAGATGCTAGTAACAGTGACTTTAAAGCTGTAATCCAAGTGAACCGCAAGTCCATTTATTGTAGTACCATATACATGTAAGCCCAGGTTCACATCAGATATCCTGAATTTGCAATATTCCCAAATTAAGCAGTTATGATCTCTGTGAAAAAATATTTATATTCTCCTTTCTATCCCTGCGTAATCACAAACTACTAGCCCTTGACCAGAAACAGATTCTTTTCAAACTCTCTAATCCTTGTTATATTAAGGCATGTTTCCCCATAAGAAGTGTCGTCCTAAGCTACTTGCACAGCTGTCTTGTGTGTTTCCCCTGGTTATATTTATTTGCTGCTTTTCACATTTGTTTCAAAGTGTCTACTCCCCCAAATGAGTGAAGGAAGTGAACGAAGATTACAATTATCAGAACAAAGCTCAGTATGTTTGAGAATGCTATGAAACCTAACATGCAGCATCTATTATATTATACTTGTAGTTCAAAGGGTTCTCTAAACTTCGGTTTAGAAATTCCAAGTGTCTCACACATACATGTAAGCATTTACCACACTTGAATTACAAGGAGTTTGCAACTCCTCTCTGAGCCCAATTCTGTATTTCAGACATTGAAATGTATTTCATTTCCACTGCATCATAACATAAATTTTGATAAATTTTGACAAATTTTGAGTGCGTCCTCTCTGATTCATGAGTACAGACACCGACATAGGAACCTTGAATTGAAGGGTGTGAATGTATATCCTGCAAATGCCTATCTCATACCTGTGGCAAAACCTATGGGTTTGTCAGTGTTACAGCTATCATTTTCTCATCATCCTAGTCACTACAAGCAGGAGCTGCTCAGAATCTTTTAAAAAGGAACAGAAATTACAGATGTCTGGCTGTCAGGAGTTGCACTTGTGGTGCAAAGATACAAGTTATGCAAAGGAAGGTGCTCATGTCCACGAAACCAGCCATTTATATATAATAGTAAATAATTTCTCAAAAATTTGCTTTTATATTCCTGCCGGTGCACTCACACAAGACAATGAAAGATGTTATACTGCTAATGTTAAAATTACTTCCCACAATAACTTTTCCATAGAAATGGACACACACACATATATTTTTTTTACTGTGACCAAATATTTTGCTGGTTGTATTTTGCTTACCATGCACCAAGCTGTTTGTAGGTGAAACCAAAGTATCCCAAAGACAAATATTTCTGTAGTAAAAAATAATAAAAAAGAAGTTTTGATTCACTGAGAAATGTTCTAAAGTATTTTGAACACTTTAAATGTTATCTAAACCTTAAAAGGTTGCTTCAGGCATAAAAAGTACAGACTTGTAAAGATTACTTTTGAGCAGACCCCAAATTGCTTTCATAGTAAAACATGTACTGCCCTCTACACAATCATTCTATAAAGAATGCACATTGAGATTACAATCCTTTAGCTGAACTCACTTAAATGTTAGCAGTTTCTGATATTTCTTGATCAAAAACTAAGTGTGAAACGCGTTATGCACAACTCCTCACATCTATAATTTAAAATAGGCTCATATAAATAGAACAAAACAGAACAGTTCCGTTAGAAGGGACCTAGAACGATCAAGTAGTGCAACTTCCAAATATTACTTCTGAAGCCCTCTGGACACAGTTTTGACTCATTTCCAATGCATACTGTCACTGGATAGCAGGGAGAAGAGACCAGCATCTCCTCTCCTGCACTTCCCCTCCTTATGTGGAACGTGAACTGAACAGAGGATTTGTGCTTCCCTATGGAACCTCCCTTAATAGCCACATGTAATTTAGCTTCAAATATTACTTCTCTCCACCTTCCACAAAGAAGGAAAGACAACAGAAGTACACACATTGCTTAAGACTATGCTTTAGGCACATGTTGCTTTACTGATTAAGAAGAATCATCAGTAAAATCTGGAGGGTGGGGGAAGGGAGGGAGAGGGAAGGAGAGAAACCATGCCACCACTTAATTTTCATACATTATCCCAGTAGTTCTTACCTGTTGTCGGAAGACAATCCTGCTGTGGCTATCAAAGATGATGAACTGATGAAAACAAAGTCATTGGCTGTTTTGTTATGACACTGCCAGGTCTGAAAAATCGCAGTTTAGAAATTACTAATTAAAAAAGGAACAGATTTTGCGTAAACATCAAGTCCTAAACTTCCGCAAGAAGGTGAGTTGTTTCAAAAAAGAATTTAAAGAACACAGGACATAGAGGTATGCGTATGACTTCTGATACTCTTATTTTTTCATGGAAGTATTCTTTCCAGTTCTGCATTATTGATAATCAACAATTGACAATTACTGACAAGTCTCAAAGAACATTAAAGTTATTCCAGATCTAACACTGCATTTTCTACCCCCTAAATTAGTAAACATGATTAGGATTAAAGAACTTCTCCGTCATACAGATCACAGGATGTAACAACATATTACTAAATCTCAATTGATACTGGCTATCACAGCACAATCCCTGCCCTCTCCAAACTATTCTAAAGGAGAAGGGAAACAAGAGAGCATAACACAAGTTTATGGAAGCAAATTAAGTTTTCAGCTTACCAAATATGGTTTGGGTGATGTTCCAGTAAGTGGGCAACATTTCCAATTTGTTTGATATAAACTTATATATCCATCAGCATCAACAATTCCAAACTGAAAAAAAGATATATTAATTGTAGATATATACGTATGTATTACAGAAAAATTAACTACAATTCATAGAAACTGTTTTAAGATAGTAAGTACAAAAGGATTGTCAATTACCTTATTTCCTTGATAATTGAATCTCATTCGAGTTACCCTTGAGTTTCCACCAGACCGAAAACATGTGATTTGCTGTGCATGACCCCATTCAAACATTCTTACACTACCGTCTTGAGCACCTGTCAGGTCTGCAACAGAAAATATTCACACGGCTTTTCATAAGTTGTGGCAATTGAGCAGGAAGGTTTCTTCCAAAAATCTTAAAAAATATCATAACAGCTCACAAAATCCTCAAAATAACTAGTGCCACAGTATGTGGCATAGTACCTGGCATAGTGTAGGAAAGTACATACACTGAAATTTAAACCCTTGCTGTTCAAACCTTATTGAACTGTACTCTTTAACTGAGAACTGTATTTCAGTGGCACTGAAGCATGAAGCTATTTACTCAGAGATAATAACGTACCTTTCTCTTACTAGCTTTCATCCAAGTCACAAATAAAACAGAAATATAGTACTACCTTTGGTATAAAAAAACACCACTGTTTCTAAAGGCACTATATAATCCCCCAGTATAATTTTTTTTAAATGAAAAATAATTTAAGTAAAATAGGGCTTATAAGCATCTTTTAAAAATACAATAGACTGCTGCGCTAGTACAATAGAGCAGCATACTATGGAACACGACCAATAAGTGCATATATATAATCTGTAGATAACTTTTTTCTTTAATAAAAATTGAACTTACAATATGGTAATGTTGGATGAGAAGCCATTCTTCTGACGTTATTAATAGCCTTCTTGAGCATCTGTTCAATGTATAATATAGAAAATAATTAAACAATACTACTAAACAAAAAATTTACTGAACTAGAACAATTAGTGATTGCAGAGAGTTGTCTCCTATCAAGATTCCTACTGAAAGCAAGCATTGGGTTTAGAAACTCAGACAGATGTCAGTTTCTTCCAGGACTAGTGTAGACATTAATACTTTTGCAGCTTTATACATCTAGGTAAATATTAATTTTTTGCTTCAGAGATTTATGGATCCAAATATAAATACTCCTTAGACTGCAGTCTTACCTCTTTTCTTGCCAATTCCTTTCTGATTCCATTAAATTTATTGGAATATTCCTGAATATTGTAAGATAAGCAAGAGAGAGGCAGAAGCATGTAAAGAAAGAGGTAAACAAACTTTAACAGAAGTAAAAAGTAGGAAGGAATATATTTATTTTTAAGACTAGTTAATTTATTGTCATTGATTGAGAAGTGATTTGTGGCCAAACAGAACAAGCTATATACCTAGCAACTGGTAAAGAAAAAGTTCTTCAAAAGCATTTGTGATTTTGAATACCACAGTTGGAAAGAAACAGTAGGGATTTTTCATCAAGGAAATACATGTCTCCCTTCTTTCTATTAATGTACATCAAAGTAAAGTTTTCATTCTTTTATATCCTGTTGGTTCTTTTCAAAAGCATCTGGCTACTTTGAAGACTGTCTTTCCTCAGAAATTTGTTGGATTCAGTTAGCTCATGCATGTATTATTTACTTGAGCATTTAAGAGAGAAGAGGGTGATAGGTTAATATTCATGCCAGTTGGTAACTTTAAATGATAAACAAAAACAAACGTTTGTTGCCAGAGCACTCACTTTCAACACAGCAGCTTACCACTTACTATGCATCAGTAGCAAGCTGGCATTGAGCTGCTTTCATACAAATGTTTAGATTGGAAAAGACATTTGAGTCCAACTGTGACTTTCAACTGCTATAATTTTGTACAGTATTTTTCCACTGCTTTGTCACTGAAACAGTAGATAGCGAATCAAGTATTTTAAGAATGCCATTCTCCCCTGGCCTCCAATCATATCAGCGTGCCAACTGGAAGAACACATGAATTACATTTTTTACTTGCTTCATATTACTAAATACGATCTAAAGAGCTGGAAAACAACGTTCTCCACATTTTCAGTTTGCAAACAAAAAGGAGATAAAAAAAAACACTCAGAAGGGAAAGAAGCTATCTTCACACTAAAGTTTCCTCAGGTGTGAATTAGTGTAGTAATTGCAATCCACGTGATCACATTTTTGGAAGTAGATTTAGGTCTTTCAATTCTCAAAACTTCAGTATTTGTTGATGCAAAACCCTTATGCCTCTTGGTTACCTAAGTTTATTTAGAAACACTTTCCTTGAAGATAAAAAAGTAAGATTCTCAAATACAAATTCTCATTGCTTTTTTTCTGTAAGCACTTTAAATGACAAGGAAAAAAGCTCAATTGTTTGGGAAAACATTGGTGAATATAACAATATATACATTGTAAGATTTAGGACAAGAGAAGATAAGATTATACTCTTCAAACATTAGTGCATATACCAATCAGTAAATAACTCCAATACTTCCAATCTCTTTAAACTTACAATTTATCTGTCTGTGTGAGTGAAAAAAAAAAGTTATTCATGCTCATTGTATTTCTTCACTGAAATGAAGGGCTGTGTTGAGTTTTATAGCTACTAACTTTTACCCAGAAATCAACGGAAATCATATTCCTCATTCAACAGATAAGCATGCATCATCATCTCTTGACCCCTACTAGATTTAGCTTTGGAGAAATCTATGCTGATAGAAACGTGCCTTTGAAAGACTATGTTAACATGAAACTCTGGTGCAGTGTCTGATTTAGAAGCTAAGTACCATTATGGCACTTCCATTATGAGTGCAACTAACATTTGATACTGCTAGTTTCCCCTTAAACAACAGCTATAGCTAGAACAGCGATCGCTTTGTTAGAGAGTTGGGTGCTTCAGGCCTCACGTACAGTAAGACTGAAGAATAAAAAAAAGCCTAAAAAGTGACCTACAAGTTATTAAATTGGTGAATACTGGTGTTAGTGATACTGATTTGAAAGACAAGCTGTTGAACGTTACCCGAGTTTAAAAACTGACAGTTTGTACTATTCACTTCAATGCTTTCCTAGAAACACCTCCTGTGAGGGCTGTGTAAACCCACTGTACTGCAGGTTGCTGTGGTGAGCCTCCTTACTTACCTCATATGCACTGCATAACAGGAAACAGTGAAGAAGAGTAACAAAAAAGTCTTAGAGCTAATAAAACATTAATTGCCCACATATTATAAATCAAACAGCTTTCCTTGTTGATGGAAGTGAAGCAAAGACAAGACGACTGAAATGCCAGTAATGGTAAAGGACTGTGGACTATATCTACTAAATGGGCTGCAAATTATGGAAACGCAAAGATGGCAACAAGGATCAAAAGCAGTATCTGAAGGAACAAAGTAAAAAATAATAGAAACAAAAGGATTTTGGTGAAGCTGTTTTCCCCCAGATTTGAGTTCTTTCACAGTAATGTTATTTTTTCCCAAGAATCCCTGTATCCTCCTTCATTTACTTTGTCCTTCATTCAGTACCTTTGTTTCCCCTCCCTACTGGGGAGGTGCCATTGTGTGCTATGGCTGGTTCTCTGCTCTGCCACAGTCAAACACTATGCCAAACAAAATTTAGGTCCAAAGTTTAACAGCAAACACGTTCAACACAGAGTCATATATCCTTAGGTAAGAAAGTTTTACTACATATAAAATAAAAAGTAATGTAAGAATAGTTTACATTAACAGAGTATGTAATTATTTTGTTGAGTAACACAAACACGCAAATTCTATGCATGTTTGCATTTACACATACACACACACACACACACAAATGTAAGAGGAGAAAGTGGGAAAGTCATTCAAAGAATACTTGCAGAAGATACCTGATTGTGATACCAGAGCTGCAAAATCAGCAACTAGGATCAGTATTTTCTAAATAAAAGGGAAAAGCATAGCTACTCGTACAATACCCACCTTCTGCGTGTGGATATTATTATTGTTCTTATAATGCTCACTCCTTATTTACCCCTCCTCATAATCAAATATTTTCAAAAATCAACTACAATACAACTTAATATGGTTCTTTCTTTCTGCCACCACTTATGAACTGGGTCTGAGCTGTTGAACACTACAAAGCACAGCCAAGCCAGAAGACTTAATGCATTCCGTTATCCAGGAAAAACTCAATTATGTGAAGATAGGCTGGGAGATAAAAGTATCTTGCATGACCATTTTAGCACAGTTAAATGGCTCCAAACACGCATCTCCCAGCTTGTTGCAGATCAACAGATCTGCATTACTGGAGAGCACGACGCTACACAGGAACTAAGGTAAATATGTTAATGGCCAGACTAGAATTATCATTTGATCTGAATTAAATCTGATCTAATAGTTTTTTGCTCAGACACAGCATCTATTTCTAAAAGAACTACCTTTGTGCAGGTGTCACCTCTATGATCAGAAGGATCCATTTGCTCATGTGGACAGTCACACTTTACCGGGTGTCCCTCACTAGCATATTTCCGGAAGGTCAAACAGCATAACTGATTATGTCCTCTATAACATGATCTTCAGAAGTAAGATATTTAATAATGCTACTAAGCAGAGTTATGGCAAAGCTGTCCAACTCTTCAAAGAAGACAGACTTGACAACAGCTTTGGACATAAACAGTCGTACATCAGCGTGAAATGTAGCTCAAACTATGCATGATGTTTGCATTTGGTCCCATTTCTGCAGTTCTGCCTTCCTTGTTTTTCTTATGAAACCAGAATCCCTATTTTTCCCAAGTTTTACATTTTTCAGTTTCCAGAGTTTAATTTCATTTGAAGCTTCTGTCCTGCCAGTGAAAACTGCTAAGAGTTTATTTGCCGTTCCTTTTATAATACAGGCTCATACTAATATAGCGTACTACAATGGTACTTTATGAGAGCAGAAGTCAGTATTTACATCTAAATAGAAACTGGAGTACTGTGGAACTCAGAATGAAACTTAAATATTACACTTAAAATAAAAGCTACCTTGATATTTCAGACAGATATTTCCACCCAATATGTATGAATTTATATCCTGAAATGTCCTGAATATATATATTTTTAGACACAGCATTTGGCTTCAAGTCATTAAAAAACAATTTAAGCTGCAACTTTTTACCTGAATCCCGATTTTTTTATTTTTAAGCACCGTATCTTAGGTACAGAGAGCGTAAAAAAAGCATTGACTAAAAGTTTGCTTAGCTGCTGTACCTTACATTCTGTGCAGTATTTTAACCTATTAACCAAAAAATTATAAAAAAATTCCAGCTTGTCTTGATTACACAGAAAAACTGTATTTACTTACACAGTAGCTGTGAAATATGACCAGCAACAGTGAACAGACAAAAGGAGAGAAGCAGAAAGAGTACATAAGGCTAACCTTTGACAAGGAACTTACCACAGATGCACCCCTGCCAGTTTGTGTGCTACCAAGCCAAGGCATATTGATAGGTGTGCCGGGATTACTATGAGTATAAGGAGTGGTTCCCTGAACATTTACCAGATCATCACGAGCATGTATAACTAGGAAATCATCAGCCCTATAAATGAAGCAACATTAAAAGTTAGATTCCAAACAACAACATTAAATATCATGTTTTGTTACATTAACTCTGTATAATTCAACCAGTGATACCAGAAACATACCCTTTATTTTCTATTTCCACATCATCGTCAAGCCAGGTGTAGATTTGTGTAGCTAAAATTGCAGAAACATCTAATTCTTGAATGTCATGACTTGATGCTATTGCAATGCAGTTTCGATTTGCCTATAAAAAAGTAACACACACAAAAGCAGATACAAAAGGAATACTCAAAATGGTGCTTTCTCCAATTTTCTCTGATTATGGTACAGTTGTTAACAAAGACATAAATTTAATCAATTTACAAAACCCAAACATTCATGTCTACAAATCTACATAAACTGTCTAAACTTGACACTTGCTTTTAAAAGTTTATTTGCATCTGGGCTAGCATCCCACACCATTTGTATTTTAAACCTCTCTCAAGCAGCTATAGTTTCTTCTTGCTTTCCTCAGAGGATAAACAAGATGTAACTGAAATACAATGCTTGCAACCAAGCTCCCCTCTTCCACTTCTTAAGGTTTAAGTGGTGGAGTAGGAGGAGAAAAGATGACTTCCTGATTGTCTTGGAAAGAAAAGGAAAAATACTCCTACATACAAGCTTAAAGAAGAAGTAGAGGCCACCTCTTCCTTTTGCACAATAGAAAAAAAAAAGACAATTTGTGGTAGATCTGTTTGATTATGAAAAGATAATTACAAAGTGCTTTGGGGAAGGGAGTGCTAAGAATTCAAGCTATAGCAGAATAGCTGGCAAAGGATCTCTCATCCATTCACAACGGGAACACCACTTGTACATCAGGTGGAAGTACAATGCGTTTAGGATAGCCCACCTCCTTTATACTCACCTTATTGACTGCAAAAGCAGTAATGATGTCCGACTCTTTGTGGATTATTCTTGCCTTGCCTCCTGGGCATCCCAAATCTGTTTCTATCTGTAGTTAAAAAGTAATCCATAAAGGAAAACAGTTTTGCAACTCTGCTCTTTACTGGAAGCATGCAGATTGAACACTGGATGGTATTAAATTTCATGGGATTTTTCCTTGATTTTAATTCGAAAATATGACAAATATAAGCTGTCACAATTATAGTAAACCTGTTTCTTGTGTAATAATCTAGCTTCCCACTGCCATGTTGATATTACCACAGCAACACAGAAAGTATAATTTGTCACAGAAGTTCCAGTACTACGTTCATTCTAAAGTTTTTCAGGGATGCTGAAAGCCAGCGAGGCTACGTGAACACTTGGGGACATTGAGAATAAAATACCGAGTTTTGGTTTTGATGTTTTGTTCTCAAAAAAATTTGCTAAATCTGTTCATGCTCTTGGCAAATACTTTTCACCACTGAAACTGATGAAATACTCCAAAAGAAGGTGAGAAGGCACAGGTAAGACCCTGACCAGGAAAATAAACTTGAACTTAGTCAGTTCATCTATTCACCATTCTCCACAGTTAAATAAATCTGGAATCCTGCACATTCCAGTACCACAACACTTTTACTACCTTATTTCCCATCTGTCTTCCCGTCCCAAATACAACAATCTCATGTTGTATTTGTATCTTGTCTACCTTTTCGTGTTTTAGAAACACATCCAGGTATATGCCAGCACAAAAAGTTCTAAACAGCACTGCAGGACTCCTGTTCAAATCAGAGCCCTCTGCGTCACAAGTATAAAACTGACAGATTACAGACTCTGACCTGTTGCAGTTACTAACTAATTTTACAGTAAAAAAAATGGCACTGCCAAAGAAACGGTGACATAAAATTTCAAAATGTAAAATTTTGTATTTTCTTCAAAACACAAATAGTTATTCCAGAACTACTGTTTTCCAAGCCTCCTCCCCTTCAACTTCTTAATTTTCTGTCCTTCAACAGATTTAAACAAAGCTATTTTAGTTCAAGAACAGTCAAATAGTGCTGTCAAAGAACTGCAAACAGTCTTTTTCAAAGGTTGAAAAAAGTCTGTAACTGTTATAGACCACAAAGTAGAATACCTTCTTTAAGTTTAAAAAAATATTTATACTCTGGTTTTCTTATGCAAGTAAAACTGCACAAAACTGCAGTGACAAACAGATACAAAGCCATGATCTATATTGTTTGGTCAACAAACCACATGAAATTAAGGTAATTTTTTTCCAGTCAGTTCCAATTACCTTATTTGCTAATACTGATTTATTGCATAACTAATAAGAACGAGATAGCCCAAAGATATTACAGGATGTTCCTATTTTTTTCTTCTCAAAAGTTCTGTAAAAGAATGCCTGAAGAATACAGTATTTTTTATATTTCTAGGTGTAGCATTATACCTTAGTCTCTCACCAGTCTTTCAAGAGCACTGCTGTGAAGATTTCATAAGGGTTCATTTGTCACCATCTTAAAACTAAGGTTCAATGAAAATTTTCAGTAGCAAACTAGTATCAGGCTAACTAACCGCTCCGACTTCAGTTAAACACCGTCACTTATAGGCAACTGTTCTAGCCATCTCATACTGGTAAAAGCTCCTGTATATATTATGTTTCCATAGTACTGCTGAATTTTCACACGGGTAAAGTTCAGCCTCAGCTTTTCACTTCGTGTAACTGTGGAATTTGAAAATACGTATTGTTCTCATCTGGTTGTTTAAACCAGCTTTCTAAGATAAATTTAGCTTCATATAGGCTGTCTAACAAGACTAAGTTTTTCAAGAGACTGAGTTAAACAAGTTCTAAAGTCTATTTGTTGTCAGCAAAGATTTTTTTAAGGGACATCAGCACCATTTCAAAAAGGAATTTTTTCTCAGTAATGTAAGGTCTAATTAATTTGAGCATTACTACTGTGTACCTTATTGACGATAGGCTCCTCCACCACAGAGTTTTTCATGGCTTCATTGTGCTCCTCTAATGACTTCACCAAGGAAAAAACAACCACAGAGCAAAGAATAAAGATAAGACATAACATACAAAGTATCAAGGAAATATTTAATTCCTTGTTTAACTCAACACAACTGAAACACAACAGCAGGTCTACACACACACACACACACTTTATGTAATAATTATCAAATTCTAAACTCTCTATTTATTCCACAAGAAACTGATTTATCTATTTTGTACTGTAATAGCATCTTATCCAACACAGAAGTAAAATTTCTCGGAAAATAAGCAATTACCACTGACGCTTTACCAGTAATAACAGAAAAGAAAATAAAGCCAACACACCTATGGCTCTCAAAGGCTGTCAATGACCCTACCAGGAAACATATAAAGCACATCTCAAAAATTCCAAAATACCTATCTATACAGGGCAGCAACAAAGCTGCATTAACACAGCACATGATCCGAAACAGGGCATCTTCGAAGGACAAGAGAAAGGAACAATTTTCCTTTTAACTGCAGTCTGTAGTGACTACAGTCACAAACACTCAAACAAACTAATATTATAGTTGAAACAACACAAAGATTAGCTCATACGGAATTCTTTGCTGCCATGGCTTTTCTAGTCATGATTAATCTTTTTCTCTTGCATCTGTCTGATTCTTTCTCCTACATTTCTGCTACTCCACAGTTTTCCTATCACACAACTGATTCTTTCAAAATCATTGGGAATAGGGGTGAGTGAGAAAGAAAAGGAGCAACTAAAGAGGGGAAAACAACATGTCAAAACCCCATTACAGAACTACAACATTTAAACTTATAACTGAATCTGAAACCCAGAATCCAGCTAGACAGTAGGATCACTTATGAGGGACAGAAATATTAACCATTGTATGACTTTTTTTCTTATTAAAACTGAATCATAAAGATAGAAGCCAGTTGATAAGCACAGGATGACTACAGTAGGAACAAATACAAACCTTTAGAACTTTGATTAGGCTACCGTTTTTATCCTTGAAATGTAAAAGTTTGTCCTTTGAGACAAGTTTCATACTGATCTTAACAAAGAGGCTGACTGTAGCTAAGCGGTGTTAGGTGTCAGTCTACGAAGACCGATTTTGTTCTTAATGAAACAATGGACAAAGATTTTTAATATGAAATACTATAGACTTAGAGTCATAGCCCAGTATATTACCCACTTATACTCTAGAAACCAAATAGGCCAGCAAAATAACTGAAGTAAAAGCTCACAGATTGACCTGCAACATTTCACGCATTTTATATATCATACCAACCTTATTTAGGCATCGCTTCTTTGTAAAAATATTTCTGATAAAGGTTTCCTGGACTTCCTCCTGTTTAACCAAGTACTGCCAGAGCCTCTTCACAGATAGTGCAACATGACTGTTAGATCTACATAACAAAGTTAAAATAAACATCTGCACCATGCTTGTACTTATAAGAGACTGTAATCTTTATATTCTAATCAAATTCTAATCAGAAGAAATGCTGAAGCAAAAGTAAGCAGTCTTGTACCATCTTCCTGAAAAACCTTCATGTGAGGGGAAGTACAAAAGGAAGATGGAAAAGAATATGCGGCATTTTCACCTCCTATGTTGGCACAAGTGAGAAAAATCTGTTAAAGAGATTACACAGGAGTAAGGTTACTGATTACTTTTTATGTTCTTTTCAGAATACTTATTAGATCACCTCATTCTTTGCAACATGGATCATTGATGTCCATTGCTAATGAATGTTAGTGAGTAACATTTTCTATTAGCAACACATCATCAGCTGCATAACATCTCTAAAACAACTGACTCTTCAGAGTCACAAAACTGGAGAGATTGTAGAATCAGATCCTACTTGAAATGTTTATACTTACCCCTAGAAAAAACTGCACACTCAAGCAAGACTTGTTAACAGAAATACAGCTGCTTATGGCAGGTCAAAACAAATCAAACCCTGAATCGCTTTAAATCATAATTTAAAAATAATGCCAGGCAGCAGATACATGTTAAACTTAATTTTTAATTAACTCAAGTTATTAAAACCAAGTGTGACAATTATGAGTGTTTTTTACAACAAAAAGACAGACTTTCTGTTGATTCTGCAACCAGAGGTGACAGTAAGATTAAAAAGGCAGAAATCAATTTAAAAGTGACAATTTAAGAAACTGAGTACACTTTTCTGGCTGAATATACAATTATATGGAGTCACAATTATGCAAGTACTATAAATAGTAAATATTTCTTCTCTGACTTTAGGAAAAGATGCTGATAAGAACATTGTTTCATTCCTTCCAAAGGCAGGGCAATTATTTAATTCATTGTCACTTATTCTTAGTTATCTCTCAGGGCAAATTTATTATTCTTTATTTTACTGTCAACCACAGTTTTTCCACAGAGGCTGTCAAAACCAGCATACCAAGCTTCAATACAAGAAATTTTTTTGAAATGGAAGCTTTGGACTGTTTTTTCCAGATCTTGCTTTGGACTAGAGATCCATGAATTTTGACGTGCACCCACAAGTTCACAATGGATTAGAGCAAGTCTAGAAACTGGCATGATACAGTTATCAAAGTTATGGCCTATTACATGCACTATCAACATAATGCTTGATGTATATTGAAGATACTATAGTCAGTGTTTCCAGACATTAGACTCACCTAAATGGAGTGTTTGTAGGCTCAAGTAAAGTTTTATGGCGAAGCAATGCAGGACCAGCAGCTAGCGCATCTTCGGAAGCATGAACTGAAATATAATGTTGAGGTGGCCCCCCATATAGCTCAAGACGTCTAAGAAGAACTTGTTCCCAGCGCTGTAGTGTTTTCAAAACTGCATGGCATATCGGGGAGCTAACCGGAAGCTCTAGAAAGACAAGTAAACAGACTTCTGTAAGGCCTGTGACATGATCCCATGCAACATCCTTACCTCTAAATTGGAGCAATACGGATTTGACAGATGGACTATTCAATGGATAAGGAATTGGCTGGATGACTGCATCCAAAGAGTCGTAGCCAATGGTTTGATGTCCAGATAGAGATCAGTAACAAGTGGTGCCTCTCAGGGATTATGCTTTGGGATCGGTACTTTTCAACACCTTTGGTAACGACATAGACAGTGGTAGTGAGTGCACCCTTAGAACGTTTGCAGATAAAGCCAAGATGAATGTTGCAGTTGATTTGCCAGAGGGAAGGGATGCCATCTAGAGGGACCTTGACAGGCTTGAGGAACAGGCCCATGTGAACCTCATGAAGTTCAACATGGACAAGTGCAAAGTCCTGAACCTGGATCAGGGTAATCACCACTATGAATAGAGACTGAGTGATGAATGGATTGAGAGCAGCACTGAGGAAAAGAACCTGGTGATACTGGTAGATGAAAAATTGGACACGAACCAGTAATAGGTGCTTACAGCCCGCAATGCAAATCACATCTTGGGCTGCACAAAAAGAAAGGTGCCCACGAGGGTGAGGGAGGTGATTCTGCCCCTCAACTCCTATCTCATGAGACCCCATCTAGAGTACTGCATCTAGCTCTGCAGTCCTCAATACAAAAAAAGAAAAGAAAGAAGAAAAAAAAAAACAAATAAAATAGACATGGACCTGTCAGAGCGGGTCCAGAGGTAGACCAAAAAATGATCAGAGGGATGGAACACATCTCCTCTGAGGACCGAATGAGAGAGTTGGGTTTGTTCAGCCTGGAGAAGAACAGCTCTGGTGAGACCTCATTACAGACTTTCAATACTTAATGGGGACATACGTGAGAGACGGAGAAAGACTTTTTACCAAGGCCTGCAGCTATAGGACAAGGGGTAATAGTTTTCAACTAAAAGAGCATATATTTAGATATAAGAAAGAAATTTTTTACAATGAAGGCAGTGAGACACTGGAACAGGTTGCCAGAGAAGTTCTGGATACTTCATCCCTGGAAGTGTTCAAGGTCAGGTCGGCCGGGGCTTTGGGCAACATGATATAGTGAAAGATGTCAATGCTCATGACAGGAAAGTTAGAACAGATTTCCTTTAAAGTTCCCTTCCAATCCAAAGTAAGAATGATGTAACTCGACTTATAAAAAACTATAGGGTTTCCACCAAGAAATATTGTAAACATTCTTGTATGACTAAGAGACAGAGGAAAAACTAAGTATGCACAGACTTCTGCAAATAATTAAGCATTCCTTCTCACCCACTCATCTTACCCACCCACTGTATTATTTCATAAATATACCTGTATGGTAAACAATATCATAGAATAATACCCAGATCACAGAAAAATTAAGAACTTTTGAATTTAAAATAAAGCTACACCATGTACATTGTTCAACATATTTCTGATTTTAAATTGGTTATTAAATATGAAAAGACAACTCTGCTTCTTATTACCTGAAAGATCATGTCCAGCCAAAGGGTAGAAAGTCTTCAAATTGTGAAGTACCAGCTGAACCATTGCCAATCTCATCAGTGACCAACTAACAAGAAAGCACTAGTAAGTCATTTACTAAAAGGAAAATGATTTTTTCTCACTTATTCACAATTAGGATTTAAATTCAGAACTTTAAATCCTCATTATAAACTGCTGATAGCTACAAACAGTATTTCAGAATATCACAGATACAGTGACTTATGAATTCAAAGTATCATGTACTAGTAAAATAATCAATGTGAAAAGCTAACTACTAAGTCTAGATAATGCACTGCCATGAAGTATCAAGTAGCTGGTGTATTATCTCAAATTGAAAGGCCAGAAATTCAAGTCTAGCCATTTCAGAACATTACACATTCTGAGGAGTTACCTACCTGTATGAATTTGAATTAGAATGCTCTTGATTTTGTGAATTTGATGCAAACACATCTCCATCATCATCTTCATCATCTTCACCACTTTCCTGACTCTCTTCTGAATCATATTCCACCTTACTTTGTGATGGAAGAAACGGCTACAAAATTTAAATAATAGTCCTTGAGTACCTTCTAGCCAACATCTACTTTAAAGTATCTTAAAAAAATCATTATAAAATCAAAAGGTTTTTTTATAAAAAGCGGGCACATCATTATAACAAATCAAGTAATATTTGGAGTTTGTACCACATGAAGAGGGTAACTACCCATAAGCATTGCCCACTTTAACTATTTTTTTCCATTACTCAAAATTCTAACACTGAAAATGAAAATACTAACAGTTTTCCAATTCTTACTTTGGTTTACTTTCACATCAGATACATCAAATTACATGCAGAACACACAAGCTTATTTCTGTCAGAGAGAAGCCAAAACCACCAGTATTTTCCTTCTAGTCCTTCAAAGGGCTCAGAAGACTAAAGAACAAAACAACCTTATCCCCTGCCTACAAAATTCAGTATTTATAAGCCAATCATCAGTGCCCCAGTGTGTTAATCAGTATTTCCGATTTCTTTTTTGTTCTTGCCCTAAAATACTGCTTACATATTTATTTCGCTGATATGGCTACTAGTTGATACAGACATGTGCCACAACTCCACACAATTATGTAACTTTCTACAAAGAAAGATCTGCCACAGCAGACTTCACAGAAGACAATGGAGTTTTCACTCATTTGAAACAGATGACAATAAAGAGCTGCTCATGTTTCCTTGTTTATTTAAATTGTTGATGCATAATTATCCACACATTTGTACTCTGCAACTGTAAAAAGCAACATGCTTTGTTCATACAGTTACCCAAACACAAACTGATAAAGAGGTTTTAGGAAGGTTATTAAAAAATATCTGTAGGCAGCATTTCAGAAAAAACTAAATACGAGTAATAAAACCAGCAACTTCTACCACACATCTAAACTGATGCATAGACTAGAGAACAATAAGAAGTTACCATTGTAGAAGCGATAGAAGATATTTAACTGTCATAATAACAAAAGAATTACCTTTGCAATGAAATAATCCCAGATGCTAAGCTCAGGAGGAATAAACCTTTCCTTGCAAGATGGAGATTCTTGCTCTACCAACGGCAACGCAGGTGACTGAGAACCCTCTTTTGTAGAGGTTTTTGATGAAAGCCTGTAACGTTTTTGCTGTTTCTCTCCATTGTCTACAGTGGAAGAAAATACAGTATATTGCTTTAAGCTGTCTGCTCCACCTCCCTACTGCTTTCAACAAAGGTATTTAAAACAATCAGTAAAAATCTTCCTTATTGCAAGTTTTCAGAATTTTATCTTAATATTTCTGTAGCAAATAAGTATAGAGAATGTTAATATTCAAATATGCAAAAATAATACATAAGTAGAACTCCAGAAGGGAAAACCTCCCAGCGCAAATAAAACAGAACAGTAGAATATACCCATAATGAATTAGAAGTTTTCTTCCTACAACAAAGATGACAAATATTGTGACTCAAGCAAAAATACCGTAAATTACTTTAATAAGCACTGTAGAATACTTATTCTGTTTGCTTTTTAAGACAAACCAAGAGCCTTGTTTCTCAGAATATATGGTGCAAATATCTAAGCTTGCCATTCCTATTCCAAGTTTTAACTCTGTGCCTCCTTTATTGCTCTAACTTTCCTTATTCCCTTTAAGGACCCATAAAACTAACTTTCAGTAAGCTTCTAAAATTACTCTCTCCTATTAATAATGCTGGGGATGGCAGAAAAAGAACATCCCTGTGTATGCCTACAGTGAACTGTGACAAAGAAGTCACTATACTATAGTGTTATTTTTTTTTTCTGTTTATACATTTTATCCACAAGAGACTTACGAGTCTTGATAGATGCCTAAAAGACTACTTCCTTCAAAGCTCTTACGGTTACTCCAATTACTTGAAAACATAAGATCTAACACTCCAGGCAACGGAAAAATAACATTCATTTAAGAACAGTTATATTCCACATATAAGACTTAGATGCTTGTATCACAAGCTGAGCCAACTGTAAAGGCTGAGAGAGGTAAGATGTTGATGATTTTTAAAAAAACCTTTGTGGTTGTTTCCTTTTTTAAAAAAAAAAATAAAAAATCATAGTTGTGAAGTATTATTTTTTTCCAAATGAGAAAATTCTCTGTATTCATGGTGGTTGCTAGATTTTTTTTCATTTCTGGTCATTTCTGGACAAGAAAAAAACACATGTTTTTCCAAGGATTTTCAAAAACATGTTTGACCATCAATGAAGACAACCCTTACCACTACAAGCAGCTGAACTGTAAAAAAAATTATGTATAGAATCTAATAAAAGCAGAAGACAGCATCTCATCTTTCACCTTGGAATTTGGATATTTTAACAGTCTGTGTTACACCACTACACTGTATCGTTTTTTTTCCTGTTAGTGATATTATTTGCAATCTACTTACCTGTACTGAAAGTGGCAAATATAATAGCTGCAGTACAAAGCATCTTCATTTAATTATTTAAAGCTCATCAGCTAAGAAAGAGCATGCACATGCATCACTGTATGAATTTAGCAATTGCTTAAAAAAAAAGTTCACTAGGCATAAAATAAGGAAAAAACGTTGCATAAAGAAATAAGAACGTGTATGCTTGCAGATTGTTTTTCCAAGCACAATTCAAAAAGCAAATGCTTTACTTTAAAACACTATTTTTTTCCCACTCTGTTAAATCATTCTTTGTATTTTTAGGAATAATGTACACTAGCCATTGAGAAAAAAAAAATCTGTATTTAAGGAAAATGAAAGTAAAACCACCTAAGTGGTTTGAAACACATGCTACTAATGCCAATTTCTTTTTTAAAAAAAAAAATATCTAAAAATCTTTAAGTAAATGAACAGACTAGCTAAAAATCTGACAGTCATTTGCGATTTCAGATCTTCAATAATATTCTTTCAAACTTCTCATAAATTTCTAGTTAAAATTCTTCAACATGTTTTTTGCATTCAAAACATTTATCTTCAGTTCCATTTTATTTATAAAACAAGTGTAAAATTGATGCTATTTTCCAAGAATGTTGAAATATTTCAGACAAGGAAATTCATTCTATTTCTGCCAAGATCTAACAAATTAAATGATACTCAAAAGACCTGTTGCCCACATCATCTCCCTTATACCTTCATAGGAAGAGCTAATAGGCAGATCTTTTTCAATTTCCCAAAAGACAAAAATGCATGTCAGAGTTAATGCACTTTATTCAAGACTGTGCAGGCATGAAGCATCAACACTCCAATACCCTACGAAAAATGCAAGTCTTCATTAAGAGATACGAAATTATTAAGTCCTTCAAAGAGGACAATAGCATCATTCTTGACTACAGGCATCAACAAATACCAGCACTGCTGAAGCCCAGAATAAAGTGGAATAACAGACATGTCAAAAAAATACTCATTTTGAATAACACCTCGAGTCATTTTAAGAAGCATAAAGCACTGCACAGATTTCTGTAATTCTTTAGGAAGCTATGAAAGCCTACACTGCTGGACATTTCAACTTCAAACCTAGAAGGAATTTGCATTTTGCAAGGTTACAAATCTCACTTTCAAAATAATATTCTGCTTGCTCATGGGCAATAGCCCATGTGGCCAAGGTGACGAATTTAATGAATTAGCAGCCAACAGTAACAATTGCAACTAAGTTCCATAAGCTGCAATGCGATTACTGTATGTAATATACACAAGACTGTAAATTCTTTGTTGCATTTATGCACCATTTAATGAGTAGTGTTTCACTGAAAAGCTCAAAGCAAGTACATATTACACACTCAGGTATTTCTGAAGTCACTGTTACTCATTCTGGGCATTTAAAGAAAAAGTGAACAGAATCCTCTCAAAACATTAGGTAAGCATGAAATATTTGGTACACACAAACTTTGTTGACATTCCTGTTCTGACCATCTAAAGCTTACTCTGCTGAGCCAAAATTACTCCATCACTCCATTCATAGTACAAATACTTCAAGTTAAACATCTAATCTGTTTTAATGGTAGACTTAAGCAAGACTAAAACAGTAACACTGAGAACACAATTTAATATAGAACAGAAAGGCCACACAAGTAATGAAGCACTCAGTACTCCTAAGCACCATAACAAACAAACCTAACACTGCAGTCTCTAATTCTGGGCAGGAATTCAAGGCATTACTCTCACATTGAGGTCAATGTTTCCATTACTAACAATATCACAAGGAATTTTGCATTAAAAAGTAGCAGTTTGCATGGCTGTTGTTAGATGCTTACACAGCTAGTCTGGTATAAAACTAAGGAACCTGCATCCTTTCATCTATTCTGAGATTAATCCATTCTTGGAGATAAAGTCTAAAAATTAAGAGTTTTTACTATTGTTTCTGATTTGCAAATACATAGTGCTATGGGATCTAGTCTGAAGCAGAAAGTTGCAAGTCTGAAACACTTCTAATGCTTGTTGTTGCCTTGTTTCAGATTCTGGATGCAACCTACCTCTTAGTAGGCACAGTAAGCAGATAACGATAGTTCATGTAAAATTATCTTTACAAAATCTTCTTTTAAAAAAAATTAAAAAAATCAGTCTGCAGGATTGTTTTCCTTGATTTTATGGAAGCCCAACTAAATTATAAAGCACAAATCTGTACCAAAAAGAAAAACATTACAGAATTCATTCTGGACCTCAGGATAATTTATAATAATCTGAATTTAAAACTTGGTGGTTGCTTCCTTTCCTAAAGGGTTATTAGACTATTAAAACTGAACATGACACCTTTTCTTTGTAATGTCTAGAATGAACACTTAAGAAATCCACATGCATAATAATGCTTAAATTCAAAAAGCAAAACAAGCAGCTCTCCAACAAAGATATGAAACACTTCTGATCCTTTCAAACCATGGTCAAAGTAATTCTATAATTAACACATTTCAAATGACACATAGTAAGAATACGACAGCACTGCCAATTTGCTTTTATAAAAAGGCCCAATTCAACTGCTGCTTTAGTTGCCAAGCTTGACTTTAAATTTTGATGTCATGGCTTGCAAACAGAAGTTTTTCTGTCTTTCTACATAGGCAAAAAAAAAAAAATCACACATAGCAAACTGCATGTAGAGGCCTAGTACTAAATCTAGTATCTTGCCTGAAGATTTGGTAGGACTATGAGTACTGAAGGCCGTAAGGGATTTGGAAAACCCCACACATTCCATGGAGAACACTACTACCTGATGTGGGCTAGGCATTGGGAAGTGCCTACCTGCCAAAGAAAGAAAATATATTGTATTTGTAAAATGGGAATATATTACTGTTATGAGATAACTTGAAAGTTTTAAAATTAACATTAAAAACTAGCCTGTAGTAGTACTGAAAATTTTCTCTTTAAGATGAACTCAACCTGCTTACATCACAGTATGAGTAACATATAGTAGCTGTGATACTTGGAAACCATATTTCAATAATATTCACGACTCCTTCATATTCTCTTCTACAGAATATCTATGCTAATTATTTTAGATCCTTGCTTTTCTTTTTCAGATTTAAAACTATATTGAATTCTTAATGAACACAAACTACTTAAAACAATTATTCTTAAGATTTCAACAGTGACATAGTTTTTTTCAAACACCCCTAAGACAAACATAAGCAAAACAACAAAACTAACCAGATTTTGTCTTTAATTGCAGTTGTCCTCTGCTGGGTGTATGAGCTCCTCCTCCAAAGATAGCAGACCACATTTTGTTGTTAAGTGGATGAGCCATAATTCTATACAACTCATTACTAGAATGTGTTGCTAGGCCATGGATGAACAGACTCAGGTAGACTGCAGTTAAAATTTCACAAAGTAAAACTGTAAGACCTGGCTGGGCCTCCTCACCAGCAGAATTCAAGAGACGTATTAGAGCTGTTATTCCTATTTAGAAGGAAGAAAAGGGGAAAAAAAGCATATATGTGTGTGTGAATACTCTGGATTATCATGGGTATTTTGACTGGCAACTTACATTACCGAGTATGAGTTCTTCTAGTGCAGAAAAATTTTAAGTCTTAGATGAAATTAAACTCCAGGAGGAAGTGGCATGCTATTTATTTTTAACAGCTTCATGTTTTGGACTAACAGCTAAACAAATACATAGCAACTTTTCAAGAGTAAGGGGGTGGGGTGGGGTGTGGAATCACAAAAAAGCACTCAAATAAAATACTAGCAGATTTAATTCAACGGCTTAGTACTGAAACTCTATGATACAACATTTAGCTGCCTCAGTTACATGAATCTTTCTTCCCCCCACGTCTCAAGCTCTCTTTTTTCTGGTTCCTCAATTCTTTCAGCAAAGGTTTAGCTCTTTATTCTCCACTTTTAATCCAGTGCCTCATAGAATATCCAATACACAGCACCCAAATCTTACATTTAACTTAAAAATACTAATGTGCTCACTGACTTTCCTGTGGTGCTTGTTTTGCCAGTTACAGTATTATGCCGGATCTATAAACCTAAGTTGAAATGCTTTATTCTCACTTTACAGTAGTAAAACCAACCATAAATCATGGTCATCAAATGGAACTATGCATCATCTGGCAGGTATGCTTTCACACAAGTACTACACATCTTGTGGTTTTGTTATGCTCCCACAAAAAGTTGTAAAGAACTTCAGGTGTGGCTCCAACTGTGATGCTTTGTGCACTTAAGAAAAAATACATGTAGCAGTGGCCAAAGAATTCTGCATTGTGTCATACTCTCCTATTTGCACATAAAGCTCATGAAGTTATTAAGAAAAAACCCAGAGAAATCAGTTTAAAGTAATGACACAACTGCTAGCAATGTCTTTTCTCATTCATTACAAGTTTAACTCTACAACTAATGAAATTAAAAGGGAACATATGACAATCTGATTTCTCTCTAAGATCTGTAGATTCAGTGACAGAACATGAAAGATTTTTTTTAAGTGTGAAATTTTCTTATTGAAACAATAAATCCCATAATATGAAAGCATATCTCTTGGTTACGTTTATATTAAAACAAGTGCTGTAAACTGACGCTTGTACAGATACATATCACATAGCTTGCACTTCCTCTAATGTGACCGGTGCAGTTTCATTACAATAGATCCCAGCACATGTTAAGAATTTCATTAAGTCCTACCTGGGTTTTAGAGGTACAGTAAAACATAATGCATTATAAACTTCTCATTGCAACAGTTGCAAGTTCGTTCAAAAGCGGTACATAAACTGCAGTCATTCTAAGAAGGTGCACAAACTCTGACAGTCTTCCAAGCTCTTTTTAAGAGTAAGGAAGCAGAGTAACAGCGAGACTGATCTGTTGCCTGCAGGGGGAGCAGGCAGAGCACAGGACAGCACTTCACCCTATTTTCCATTTGCTTGCTGTGTACTAGAGCACCCACTAACATTTTTTAGCAAGATAAAACAGTATAAATCAACTTCTCTTAGTGAATAACCAGAATTACTAGCTTACAAATCTAAGAACTTATTTTTACCATAAAACTGTTACAAATACTACTACAAAGTCCAGAGCATAACTGCATACTCTTACAGCAGATCCAGACAATTAAGGTTCCCTTAAGAGGAAAGAAACAAATCAATTCTAGATACCAGGCCACTGAGCAGGTGATGTATTGGGAGTCACTGTTTCTTCTAAGCTTGCTGTTCTTAGAGAATGGCGCTGAGTCAATAGCACTGTCTGATACACTGTTCCAGTGAACTGATTTGCCTGAAATGAGCTGTGAAACAGAAAAGTATTTATTTAAAAAGTCCTTCTTAAAACTATTAAGGTGATAGTCCTTTCTAGATATAGATAAGTGTAAGCACTGCCTTCTGGTGCACTATTATACCATCACTATAGTGACACAATGCATTGACCATTCTCTAAAAAGTACTTTTCATAGATCTTTACCTGTAGCTGTGGCCATCACAAAGACATTGGTAGATGCAAGCAGAGAGTGATGCTGCTAAGGTATGCATTACGTATATCTGTAAGACAGAAACGTAACTTAAAAAAACAGACTATATTTTACTATTTGAACATACATACTGTTTCACAAAAAAAGTCCAAGTTCACTGTGCTTGGCTGATGATCAGATTTTATACTTCCAAACTTAATTTTACTTAAGTCTAGGATTGAAACAGTTTACCATTAACGTAACCAAAGTCATGATCATATTGTCATAATGACAAATGTGACACTGACAGTGTAGCACATGTTTTCAGTAACAGATGTCATCTTGGACAAATACACAGTCCTGAGAGAGGTCAATCTACCTTACGTTGTTCAACCAGATGCTCAGCACCTCAACAATAATCAGTGGACTTTATTTTAGCCCAAGCTAAGTACTACAGAAAATACTGATATTCCACAGTTTTATTATTTGTCACAGGTAGGAAAATCACAAAGTTTTCATGCTGTCGGAAAAAGATTTGTGACTTCAACTAACTGGATAGTGACAACAACAACCAACCCAACAACTGTAAAAAAAATAAAATATGCACCTTGTTGTTCTGAGTATCTGGATGAGGTGGTGAATCGAGGTTTATTATGGCATGTAATATATCATGAGTTAAGTTACCAAGATGTAGCAATGGATTAGCCACCACTGTTTTGGCACTAGCTGTGCAAGCAAATAGGAGAGGTATGGAGCTTTGCTCTGCTGGAGGACTGGAAGGTATCTGTATCGACTGCTCCTAAAAATAAGGAAGAAACATACACGTAAAGTGACAGTACAGCTTCCTAAAGGGAACAGAAGAACTTCTGAAAGAGGGGAAGGGAATTCTAAACAACAGAAACCCCCCATAACCTACAGAAAGCATATTTTAACAAGTGTTACATTTATTATAAATAAGTGCATGCTATAATAGGAAAACAATAATAGGTAATGCATTCAAAGTAACCTACAACAAACTTAATGCAGAGAAAACACAAAATAAACTACCCTACATACCTGCTGAGATTCTTGTAATAGCAGAATTAATTCCATTCTGACAGATGCCAAACCTCCTCCATGAGAGCCATGAAGTATACAGTAACTAAGGAACATTCTTAGAAGGGACTGGTATTTCAGAAGCCATTGGCGTCTTTTCTGAAAGTCTTCTTTGTGTAGCATTGTTTTTTGGTGGTCAGCTAAGTCTTCAGTGCTTTCATGTAATGTAGCTTCCTCTGGCATCACACTAATTCCTGACTGTATCTCTTCTACTTCAACACTGTAATCACAGGTCTTTTGAAGAGCTACCACTTCTCTTTCAAGCCACTGGTAAAGCTGATACCTCAATTTCCCACCATCTACCTCATAACCAGTGGACAGTGTACGAAGCTCCACAGTAAGTATTTTCAAACATGCCCTAAACTTCAGCTGTGCTGAAATTATATCTTCTGATGGACTTAGAATATCTTTGTCATCAACTATGCTACAAGATTCTGTGTAGCTAGAAGTTGTTTCATGTAATTTTTCAGTTTCCTCCAGAGGTTTTAGCTCTTTCATCACCAGGGAAGAATCTTCATTTTCATCACTTTCATCACTGTCTGACTGTAATTTCAATTGTTCATCTTGGAATACCACACTTGGCTGGCTCCAGTCAAAGGAAAGAGTTGAACTTGAATGTTTTCCTGATGAACAATTTGAAGATGAACCTAGACCATTCAACATTGGCTGTGACCAATCAACACTGGAAGATTGGTCTTTTGTTTCCAATGCTTTGACTGGAGAAGACGGTGATAAATCTTTACTAGTATCCATTAAACTAGAGGATCTATAGAAGGATTTTGACCTCTTGACAACTTTGGGCATCTTTGATAACACTTCTAAGGCCAACATAGGACAACCAGCTTTTAGATGAGCATATGCAGTGGTGAAAAATAGCCGTCTTTCACTTAGGTTGATTTTGTCAGCTAACCCATTTTCTACTGTTAGGCAAATATGCGTGGAAGATGTGTCAGAAGAGCCAAAATGACGTCTCAACAAGAGAGGGTGTGTTCTTAAGTAGTTATAGAAGTTAAACACCGCAGGGTTACAACCGGATGAGCCATCTCCTTCATCTGAAAAGGTATTGCATCATGAGGAAAATTTACCATTCTGTATGAAATAATCCACCTGCAAATTTCTAAGTTCATCAAAAGGCTACTGGATCTTAATATTCATTCTATTATTAACTTCATTGCATCCTGTTTTTCACTTTCCTTTGCACCTTTATTGTGTTATCATCTTGGGAAGGAGGATATCGCCAAACCTAATCACTACTAAAAAGAGGAGCCTGAGTGGGAGAGCAGGCAAAACTTCTTATTTAAAACAGCTGTCATTTATTTTTCTTGCAGTCAGGCCAATTCTGCTGCAGTTAAACAAGACTGTTAAACAAACTGTTCAGTTCAGATTTCTGAAGTCTCCATGACTAAATGACAATAAGACATTATATCTTAGTATTAAAGTATTAGTAACATTTAAAAATAATTTTACACCGGAATATGTAACCAAGACAGAACAGAATGCTATATTCCTAATTTGCTCAAAATTATCCTGAGGCATGCCAGTTCAACTAAAATAATTTTTTAAAATTAATTAGACAACTCTGGGGATTCAAGTCTCCGTTTATTCCCATCAAGTTTCTCTCAGCAGCCAGAACAAAAACCAGCTAGCACGTTAACTATTAGAGACTTGAAACATTTAACTTCCCTGACAACATTAACTTTAGGAAATAACATATCCGGTTCTTAGAAGGTCTATAAAGCTAGCAAGTCAATAGGGAAAAGAATCCCTTTAGAAGACTCAAATGCTATTTCAGGGACCACATGGGCCTCTTTGAATCATAGTAAATATAAAAATCTTTTCTATGGCAGTTTACCATTGTGGTCATCCATTCTTCCCAAGGACTAAAAGCTACAAAACACTGTGTTCTTTCATACTCTGCTATGTAGCTGTGCAATTAGAAGTTTTTTCTAATAAGGTTATGATGGAGTCAAATTAACTAATGAAATTAACTTGTCTCTTCGTCTTTCAGCTGCTGCTGGAAAACCAGCTGCATGACTGCAGGGTCATTCTCATTATCCCAATATTCACACAGTTAAAGGATAAATTAAGCACTCACTCGTGGGACACAGGTTAGTAAAAACACAGTCACCACATTTACTATAAAACCCACACATATTGCTAGAGTAAGCTGTTTACTAGCAATGGTGAGCAACTGTGTAGTACCTGGTCTTATTCAAACTATTCTTTAAAAGACTACTACTTACATGAACCAACAGCTAAAACCAACCTAACTGGCAAAATACTCATTCTTACCTCCTTTGTCTTCAAAAGAATGCTTAATCAAAGTGTCAAGAGCCTTGCTATAATCTTCCAAAATCCAGTAAGCCATACTTCGCAGGAAAGGGTCACAGTGCATGTTTCCTGAGCTCTCTTTTCCAGGGAACTCACTTCCCAAAATTCTCTTCTGCAGTACAGATTTATAAGTACTAGATACTTCAAACTCCGACTCATAAAGTCTTGATATTACAATAGCCAATTGAATATCATGCAGTTTTTCAAGGCAGACCTAATTGAATATAAAATAATGTGAGTATATTTATATTAATATGTGAAAATGTATATGCTTATATTAATATGTTAATATTTATATTATATCCATAAGAACAAACATAGTAATTTCTCCTCTTATTAAATTGATCACAAGACAGGAATTAACATGGATCTGTTCAGACTGAGATAAGTACGTCTATCAGTACCATAACAATTTAGTAGGAGCTATGCAGAATAGCTGCAGCCAACTATTATATACAAGATTTCATCTGTAATATCTTCAGTTTAAACCTGACACAACACTTTACTTTTGTAATCAATTGGCTTCAGTAAATCATTCTCATTTTGCACATGCCGCCTCTTCAAGCCGGATGTTTTCGTTACGAAGCTTTACAGAACAAACCTTTTATTATCAAAGAGATTAATTTCCTCCCAACTTTTCAGTTCAAACAGACCCAGGAAATTATTTTTTCTTAGTGAAGGGAATCCAGAGGCCACCCACAGTACTGCCAAAATGCCTTCATTTCAGATACAGAACTTCATAAAGAAAAACTTCATATATGACAGGGCAAACAATGTGAAAGAAAGGTAATGGTAGGTAGGCCTCTTATGATGGAAAAATAAACCATGAGACTTTTTAGGGTCACTAATATAACAGTGAGAGCTAAAACAGAATGAGAATGTAAAGATCAAGGACTTGTATTCATCATTAACTGAGGGGGTAGAGGGGAAGAAGGGGGAGAACACAAACAAACCAGAATCTTCAGGTATCATACTAATAGAAAACGCAATTCAGATTCAATACATTTAAAATATTTAACACTTATATTGTGTGAAACTTACAAAAGTGCAGAGTTTTATTACCTCCACTGCATCTTTTAAGTGTCCTGCCAACAAGAAAAATGCTGCAGAATGTTCAAAACGCTGTTTGCCAAGCAAAGAAAACGCATTCTTTAATGCCGCTTTACGCCACCTGTCCTCGGTGAAGTTGTTTCCAAAAAACTGTGTCATTTTAGTATCTTTCTGGGACCTGCGTATTGAACATAATTGATAAAAATATTACATATTTCACTTAATGCATTATGGCTCTTTGGTGAGAGCAAAGGCTCTCAAACTAAACGCACAGGAGGCTTCATACTTTAAAAATAAACTTCAGTAAAAAACACACAAAAAAGTGGTACTTCAGTTAACCTGATACAAATACAGAAAAGCTCATATTTCTCAAGTGAGCTCCTAAGAGTAAGTGACAATGTAAACCACTTTTTAAAAAGTTTGCAACATTGAACATTATATTACAAAATGCCAGTTTGAGAGACAGACTTAATTCAGTCCTCCTCTAAGGCAGAATTTGTAACAACAAACACTTTTCTATCAGAAAACCACACCATCCCACACACTACACAGGTAGTCTTGAATTCAAAAGTAAATCAGAATCAAGCAGTAACAGAAATTACAGCAGACTTGAGATTAACACTTGAAGCTTTTATCTTCAGAAACAGCAACTAAATTACTTCAGTAAATCCAAGAAGTTTAAAAAGTACCCATTCAATGGAATGGCCAATTCAGGAATTGAATCTCAGCTTCCAATGACGGTATTTGTGCTTCTTTTGTATCACCATCACATTCAATTTTTTTCCCAAAGTTATACCAGGCAGTACAAAACTCCACGTAAGGGCCTGCATGTCTCCTACCTGTACAACCCCCAAATCACAGCCTTCTTCTTCATTGCGAGGTAAAAGATGGCAGCATCAAGTGGATCATTGTTTCGCTGAAAGGCTGCTTTAGCCACCTGTAAAGACAATTCAGAGTTAAAAACCTGATCACAATTTAAATGAATCTTAAATGGGATTCCTGTTCCTCCTGGCATCCCATGCCCCATAGTGCTTGCAAGTTCTCTTTAATCCTCCTTCACTATGACACAAGAACACGTAAAGATACCACAGCTTCAGCCCCTTGTTTTTGTTTGGTAGCATTTAGCTAATGCTTTTCCGGTTATCGAAGCTTTTTAGCAGATCAAATGGGAATGCCTACATCTGAAATCATAACAAAATTAACTTATTAGTTACTCTGGTAATGAAAGGACAGATGGAGTCTTGAAGAACAGACTGGGACCAGTCACAACAGGAGAAAAGTTGTTTACAGATTGCTTTTGGAGGTTGGAAAGGAAAAAGGGGTGAGTGGTAGCAAGAATAGTCCAAGACCCATGTAAGGTAACCTTAAATGCAGGCCCAGAATACTTGGAATTTTTCAAATGCAAGCCAGAAGTGATGATTAATTGCTGAAGATTGAAAAGCAAAAGTAGAGACATGCATTTTACCACTTTGTGCTTTGTAGTCAAAGTATCTTGTGCATGTCATTTTCTAGCTCAATACACTTGGCTTTTCCAAGAGCTTAAAACAAGTAATAATAAGGTTAGGCTTACTGCCACATCTGTGATTATTAAAATACATATTAAAAAAAAAAGAGAAACAAACACAAGCAAAACACAAGCCAAAACAAAGCAATAGAAGGTTTTGCAATCACGAAAAAGTATTGATTTCCAAGACAGATATACAATATCTTAGCTGACCTAGCTTCTTATAAGTTTCTAAGGAGAACCTTTTTCCACAACTTCTTTCCTAATTAGAAA
>VXBW01002368.1:1870-90057 GCA_013400375.1 Thinocorus orbignyianus | reverse complement strand
ACACAACCCAACCTATATGCTCAACCTGTATCTTGAGCATCCACAAGGACTGTACACTACCACCTTGAAAATACAGTATCTAAAAAGCCCAAATATACTTCACACTGGAATTTGAAACCTGAAGTACCAGGAAAAAAAAAAAAGTTAAATACAACAGTTCATACTCATACAGCAAACTGTATGTACCAAAAATACAGCACAAAACATTCAGAAAACTGAACAGATCTAAAAATTTAAAACCACATAAACAGAAGGAAAATACCAGAGACAACAGTTTGAAAAAATTTTGTTAATTTTGTTTCAGAATGCTATGTTTACCTTTTCTATACATTTCCGCAGGCTATGGATATTTCGAACCCACCATCCTATACCCATAGCTCTGAGTTCCGACCATGTTGGATCCCCTTTTTGCACTGCAGGGAGCATGCTCAGTAGTTCTTCTTCTGCTACTGAATGAAATGCCCAGGCAAAATGACTAGTAGATAAGCCTAAGTAATAAACCATTAAAACAAAACAAAACACAAAAAGGGAGAGGGATTTACAATAAAATAATCCAGAATCTGCAGTCAAGGGGGTGGGAAGGGAATAATGAAGAAAGGTAAATTGTTTAGTTTGGATGTGGCAACAGAAATTTAAGAATATTTGCAATCACTGGATACCAAATATTTAAGAAAGTTCATACAGATGAAAACATTTTTTTGCCTGCAAACCCTTATGTAAGTTGGCAAAGAATAGAGTTACTGACTGAAACTCAAAAATATACTTATCGTGGGTAGCATTAAGATTAGTCATGATACAGAGTGCAAAGTACCAATTAAACTTTTCAAAGTTTTGCAAGATAGGTTAAGTATTTTGACTTAGATTAAAAAATGTGAAGTTTCAGATAATGACAGTAGAAAACAGGTTTGAAGACAGAGATACAAAAGAAAACCAGGGGGTGGAAGGAAATCACAGGAGGAAGAGAGCAATTACTAAGTAGCAGCGTAGGTGGTTACGGATAATTGCAACGCTACTGAGAACCAGGAGATGCTTCTTTGCACAGAGGCACACTCAACTGCACCTCTGTGGATGTCTTGGAGGCACCTTTTACTCTCAGCAATTTCTGAGCTCAGTAGAAGCAAAAGTATCCCAACTAAAAGTATTCCAGAGAGCTAACTCAGTGGTACTCTGTTGTGGCAATCCTGGCAAATTCTAATACCTGATGCAGCTGAAGGGTGACAAGCCATGAGATTAGAAACGCCATCAACTGTCACGATGACTAATGAAAGAGTAAAGAAGAAATCACAGCCAGTCTTTTGGATTTAATTAGGTCTAATCAAATCCCTCTCATTCACATGCTTGCAGTATCAGATTAGAACCACAGCAAGAAAACTACTTGAAATAGCTCATTGGATAATTACAGCAAGCATATGAAAAAACATGAAGTCTAAGTAGACTGTATGATTAATTTTTTTCAAATATGTATCAAAAACCTAAGTAAATATATACTCTATTTTCTACTGCATTATTCCTGCAGGAAGTTACTGGAGCAACATGGTACTAGAAGTGCAGAAAAGCCAGTTCATTTGGGGAAATAGAAAAAATTACAACTAAAAAAAAGTTAGGAAAAAAATCACTTTGGTTCCAAGATCTCTGCCTAAAATAAAATATATTTTCTGCTCTGTTATATATTCATATTAAATATTTATTGTTTTTGAAAACTATCCAAGCAACTAACTGATTCTGTAGAGGCATGTCAAGAGCACAGCAATCACATGTACAGCTACATCACTGAGATTCACCTCATCTGAGAAGACACATCAGTTACCTTGGTGAAGCAGTTGAGCTCGATGTACAGGCGGAAGTGAAGTTGTCAGAAATGTGTGAAGCCGAACAGCCAATAAAAATTTTAAACCACACTCATCAAGAGTTTCTCCACCTGGAATTAAATAATTTTATAAGCAATTTAGAGGAACTACTGTAAGTAGCTATTGGATGTCTTAACAGAAGGAATAATTTACAATCTGTGACTACTAGTGTTTTAAATTAATAAACAGTAGAGCTAAATTCCTAATTCTTCCCTTCAAGAAAGATGAAAATTCCAAACATGAGAAAATTTTAAGTTATCTTTTCTTAATGCAAGAAACAGAAGAAGTGTTATCATACAAAAGAAGTCTGTAAGCTTATTTCTCAATTTCTCTACATAGCATGACAAATATTGGCCATTAAGAAAGCGATCACTTCAAAACTGAACTAGGAAGAATTATGGTATGTGGACTGACGGACTAAAACTGGAACTAACAGCTAATAAAACAAAGTCTGAAGTCTTGAAAGTTTAGTTAAGAAGTGGCACAGTATTTCACAAACTGTTAGAAAAGGAGCTGCTGCCTGAGTATTCACACACCATTCACCGTGTCATGCACCCATACACACACACTTACTCTTGGGCACGCTTCCTCCTTCTTCAGGCTTGACCCTAGGTTTCCCACAGCATAGTTTCAGGCATCAGATTTTTATAAAATAATTCATTTAATTGAAAGGTACAGCAGCAAGAACAGCCTGGGCTGGGTGCCTTCAAAGGGAGGGACCCCAAACAAAGAGATCCCTGGGCAACTATACCATTGTCATCTACATAGCCAACCCTCATGCACTGACCATGCATCTTTAGACCAACGCTGATTTTCGATCTGGGGGCTATACTATGAAACAAAACTATGACATGCTTTCATAAGCTACTAAAATACTCCAAAAAGTGAAAAACTCCCCAAAAAAGGGCTATGAAGCACAGAAGAGCCAGCTTACCCTGATTTCTGTCTCTACTTTCTCCAATGTCCGTACTGGTAGTAGCAATTGTATCTGCCAAGGCCATCAATGACATCTGTTCCATCCTAGTCAGACCTGGCAAGCTTGAATGAAGCAAGTGACGAGAAAGAACTTGTGCATGCTCTGGTCCAAAGTAAGTCGGACTATACTGAGAAAGATCTATGACTTTTGGTTTAGAAATTTCTTCATCTGCATCAAATGTAACAAGTTCATCTGTACTTATAGCATTATTCTGAAAGAGATCTTCATAATTGTCATTGGGTGCATCTTTTTTATTTTGACTGGTTTGATTATTAGACTTCTCTGAAGAGCAATGAGATGAATCATCATCCGCAGCAAGCAAAGCATACAAAGGCAATGGTGGAACAGAGTCTATTTCAATATAGTCTGCAGACTCAGTTTTGCTGAATGTTTTAGGATCTCTTGCAGTACTTCCACTAGCACTGATGGTAAGAGATCTGAGCCTCTTATCATGATTAGGTTCAGATTCATTTATAGCAACAACTTCTCCAGCAATGCACTTCACCAGATGGGACAGAATGGCTTTTGCTCTACGTACTTTACCAAGATCCATGAGTTCCAAAAGTTGGTACGGATGGTACTGAGGTAAAGTGGGAGATAATGTATGAGCTGCTTCAAAAAGACCAGAATCTTCCATTTCTGTGGACAGATCGCAGGCAGATCTTTTCCCACTGAGCTTCTGTGCAAGGCTGGTCATAGATCTGGTCAAGTTCCGCTTTGGTGGATGCAGACCTGAGGCAGCCGACTGGCTCTGTTTCATTAAGCTGCTTATACATGGCGTACTTCCACTGCAAGAATCCGTACTAATTAGTTCCTGCTTGGAAGGAGACTGCCACTGGGAATAAACATGCATTTCACAATCCATTCCAACTACAAGAATGCCATCACGCACCCAAGACAAGGACACTGGAAAAGGAGGCGACCCCTCTACAGATGAAACCAAGTCGACACAACGCAGCAGAACAAACCTAGAAAGGGCTGTAGCCTTTGTACTGCCACTATGGGAGATTGCTACAATCTCCTTACCATTTTGTTCTTGTAGTTTTCCAGACAGCTGACCAAACATATAAAGTTTTGACCCAATTCCTACTGTTAGAATATGAGAACCATCTTCCCTAGACATCCAATCTAAGTGTACCAAGTGCTTAGTGCTGGGCATAGTGTTCCCACCATGAGACAGAGAAATGTCTTGTCTGTTATATGCCACTAAATTGCTATCAATACTAACACCAGCATCTAGCATGGTGCCTACCTCATCTAAATGAAGAGTCTGTTCTAGAATCCAAGAAGAACCTCCTGTGGATTCACATTCAAAAATACTAACATGCATTACAAAATCTTGAGAATGATGACTATTTTTAGATACTACCTGCTTGTATGCTACTGCTAATCTGTTTGTGTGTGCACAGCTAACTTCAGCTGGCCTTCCTGGAACACTAATAGCGCTACTACTAAGAAGACCATCCTCAATCAGTAACGGCCATTCTTCCCATATGTATGTAACATCACGATGTGCACTCTCTTCTGGAATGGCACAAGATGATGCTTCAGTAGTAACTCTGCATGTCCAGAATCGAACTTTCCCATCAGAGCATGAAGTAGCCAGCAGATATGGTGCATGACAGACAGGATATATGGAAGAAGAACTCAGATGCCCTAAAATTAAATAAAGTACACTTTTACTGGGGGAAATATTAAAAAGTGAAAAAAGTAATAACTGAATAAAAATATCATTATTTTGTTATTCTGAAACAACATAAAATCTGCACTTCTTCACAAAGAGCACTGTTTGCAAGACCTCACAAAGGAGACAAGTGACAAAAATAATATTAAACCCTTTTGCCCTTTGATTCAACTTCATGCTCTAAAGAGGAGTCAAATTATGTGGTTTAAACCTGAATATAAATACCTATCAATTCTTCCATCAAACATTTCCCATTCAGAAATTTTAAAATTTTTATAAAATATTTCTTGAAAGACTACAGACAGAAGCCTTAAATTTAAGTATAAACCCTACCTATAATTTCATTAGTGATTACAAAATGAAATTTGTGTTTGTGTTGTTCCTTTTATTGCAAGAACCTGGAATTCAATAAATATTACACCTTAAGCAAAATCTTGATAAGATTTACTTTAGAATTAGTTCCAGGAGATACAAAATCATGAGGACGGGTTTTAGCAAACCTTTTGAATCCACCTAATGTGTTTTAATTTTAACATTAAATACCAAACTTACTATTACTTTGTTTCTATTTTAAGACTTAATTCAGAAAGGTAAGGAATCCTTATTTCATTCTGTTAAAAAATAAAAATAAAAAAAAATTACAGACCTGCTGATGGCTTCACGCTTATTATCTCTACTCCTTCAGGCAAATTCAACTCTTGACTATACACCATTTTGGAAGACAGAGTAAGCCAGCTGGTGCTCTGAAGGTTTGCTCTACAGGCTTGATACTTTTGAGTGAAAGGTGATTGGATCTTCTCTGGATCTGGTGAAGAATACAATTCTTCTGTTTCTGTTGCTGCTTCAGGTGTATTTGAATCTATCTTTTCATCTAGAAAAGTTTGCATTGATAATTAAATAAAAGTCAATGATTGCTCTTAAGAAGTAGTTTTACTCACCTTAAAAGTTCCAGAAGTACAGATAAAATGCGGCTTAAAATTTTACATTCATTTTAATGAAATTCATTCCCATGTTCAGATTTCTGAAATGGACTAGTACATCTCAAATCCTTCTGAATTTTTAGAACCAATGAGAAGTTCTGCCATCAAACTTTCCTGACTTAATACACTCAAACTGTAAGCAGAAACACCAAAACTAAGACAAAAAAAAGCTATATATGTGGGTATCCACATAAATTAGTGCTTCATGAAGCACAAAATAATTTAGCTTTCTCTAGCTGCTGGTAAGATCTCCATGTCTTACCTTACAAATCAGGGAAAGGTATTTTGCAGAAAAGTTTTTTAAATATTCACTTCAAACGTAGGATTTCAGAAATTATGTGATACAAATGCTTCACTACTCTTTTAAAAATAAAACTCAACAGTTGATGTATAAATCTGATGGATTTGGCACATGAAAACTGTCAATTGGTTGGACAGAAAGTCTTATCAGTAATGTCTTCTTCATATAAGTAGATCAGAAAATTTGGATCTTAGTCTTCTCACCAACTTAAAAACTCATTACAATAGTATGGAAAATAACTAGTAAAAGCCAGGTGAAATTATGCCTTTGAAAGTAACAGGAAGGCATATACCAATTTGGCTTAAATGACGGGAACACGCATTATAACTTCTGGTGTGTAGTGAGTACCGGATTTATGTCTCTCTAAAATCTCTAAATGTTAATAGAAAACTATGAGGTACATCTTAGCTTAAAAAGTTTTACAGTTTTTGTTGCAGTTTGGTAATGTGAAAGAGAACCAGCAGATTTCAGAACTTCAAAACTGTATTTGTATGTCCGATGTTTAGGTGCTTCAGACTATGGTCTAATTTAGAACTTACATGTAAACTCACAAATCGCAGAAGAGAAATTTCTGTGAAGGAAAATACCTGAACTATTAGGACCCATATAAATATATTCAGTCTTAGAACTCACAACAAATACCAGACTTCAGGCTCAGGCAGAACTCAAAAGCTTCAGCATTCTGAAGATTAAAAAGTAATCAAGAAAGAATGCAGAATCTTTTAAAAAAAAAAATTAAGTACAACTTTGAATATGCTAAGAGCAGGTATATTCATGAGATAGTGAGCATTTTTTTTTTTTTTTTAAACAGAAAACGACAAGACAGCTTACCTACTGAGACAGGAATTGACTTCAAATGTAAATGCCACATATGTAGTAATGAATGGTTTTGCGTATACTCTATTACTATTAAGTAGAATTTTTCAGAGAATCCATTCTGGCAGTTGCCTGATGAAATTCAGAACAGGAAGATCTTAGGGGTTATTCACCTGAAAACAGAACTAAATTTTGCTGGCTAGCAAATAATTATATTAAGTTATCACAAACTAATACTGAAATGCAATGGTCTTACAACATCCAACTCCATGATACTAGTTTTTCTCAGTATTCTATCACAAGCATAGCCATTATAACCATAGGTATACAAGAAGAACAGTTTATGTTGGTGTTTTTTTAAATTTTATTTTTAGAGAGGATAAAATATTTGCCTAAATTTGCTGTTATTTAAAGTTAAATCCCAGAGTGTAGTCTCAGCTCTACATCTTTGTCTTTTACATGCTTGTCTCTTACAGTTTCTTAGCTATCTGCTACTTGTATCTCTAACAATTAAGACAGTGGGCTAGATAGTCTGGCCTTTAATATATAAAAAGCATACAAGTTACATCTAGAGAAGAAATGCCACGTCAATGGTTGGGGAAGTCGTAGCCTGGTCTCATGGATAGGCTCATCCACCACAACCCGGCCAGACCGACTTTATAGTCTGGAATGCCCACGAGGTACAATGCTTCTTCCTACGAAATTGTTCGCTATATTTTTCACTCCAAGAAAAGACACCATGAGTTGTAATATCAGTAGGAGATCAATTTTGGAGGGTGCACCCAGCCATTCTGCTTCCTTAGCAGCAAATTCATTAGGATCAAGAAGGAATAGTTAGTTTAGTGACACACCACCCACCACCCCCCCCCGTGATTACAGAATCATAGAATGGTTAGAGTTGGAAGGGACCTTAAAGATCATCAAGTTCCAACCCCCCTGCCATGGGCAGGGACACCTCTCCCTAGAGCAGGTTGCTCAAAGCCCCTCATCCTTCTTTAGGTATGCATTTACTAAAATACGACAAAGAATAAGCTGTATTTCCCCTTTGGGATTGACACCGAGTTGTTTATGGTACTGTAGAAAAAAAAAGTAAATTTGCTTTTTTCTAAAAAACCAAGGTAAATACTCATATGCTTTATTAAAGAGGAAATAGCACGGGGTTTTTAAAACTAAATAGCTTTAAAGTACTAGAAAATACTTTGACATTAGAATGAAACGCTTCTAGTTTAGTTTTTCAAAGGATCCATTTAGCCCAATGTCTTACATCGCAGCAATCCACACAGGCCTTCAGAACACATACAAATGTATACAATTTCCCTCTAAGGTCCCTTAAGTCCTTTCTGTATGTCATGCTTAAGATGCAAATGTAAAATAAATTTATGCTTTAAAGTAACACTTCATTTTGTTCTCTGTTTACTCTGTTCCTGTTTTTCCACATTATTTCATTGGAACAGAACAAACCGAAATTGACATACCTATACAACACAACCGCTGATTCACTCCACCAAGGAAAACTGATTATTTATTCCAGAGCAATTCAGATCTGCCCTAAGACATGCAAAGGCACACACTACACATAGTATTGCATTTTATAGTTGTGTTTTGGGGGATTTGTTTAGCCTGTCATTTATTACACAACACAAGGCCTGAGAAGCAGTAGCCAGCCCACGTAGAGGATGAATGTCCATCATGAAAGGACACAAGTAAACTTTGTCTATGTTGTACCCTACAGCTACAGGCTCTGTATTTAAACCCCTTTCCCCTTCATCTAAGAAAGCAAACAGCAATATAATGCTTAATACACTACATTATGGCTATCTCATTATTTAAGCTACCTTATCTAAAATTTGGTTGTGTGCTACTCTCAAAGAACTGAAACAACCATGAGTGTCATTAGACTAGCTTCCCCTCATTGGTATAGGAAGAACACAAATGAAGTAAGGTAACATACTAAAGGCTATAACAAGTTATTTTTCCTCAGTGGAACAAAAAACATAATACTTTGTCTTCAATGTTCTATGAAAAAGAATGATTTACCAGTGTCTGACAATTTGTTCTTCTTATCAGGTACATCCTTCTCCTGGTTATTTAAAATGAAGTCTTCTTGAAAAACGTGGAATAACTGTGTTTTCCTGCCATGCTAAGAAAGCAAAACCAAGAATTGAACATCATGGAGTGTACTGCTTAAGATGGCTAAGGTGGGAGCTTTTAGCTTGACAAGTTATGCACATCAATAAAAAATTTCTCAAAAAACCACACTTTCATTACACACAATTTTTTCATTTACAGGAACTACAAAACCAAAAGCAAATATATGTCAGAATTAGTATTTAAATGCGTTCTCTTTACCTGGTAAAGAGCATCAGTTGTAGCTTTATTTTTAACACATTTTAAACAAGATAATTATGGTATTAAATGAGTTCACAAAAAGGTCTTACAAGCTCTGTGATAGCATCCAGTTCAATGATACATCCTGGACGAGCTGTAGATTGCTGACTTATGATGTTGAAAACTTCACCAACGTATTTCTGTTTAAAAAGAGTCAGGGAGATGGTCCTGTTAACTCAGGTTTGTGCATTTCTGTGGCATAGCCTACGATGTAGCCGTAACATCACTAATCAAAGGTTAACTAAAGTATTAAATACACACTGGTTGCAGTCCACCAAAACCTGGGAATAGTGCAGGCATTCTATCAAGGGCCATACCGTTTTCAGTGATTGAAAGGAGACTAGAACTTGCATCTCTCTTCAGAAAAGCCTACCATTCAGCAGCTTATTGTTCATTACCCAAGCTGCATTGTTATCTGCACTTTTCCTTAAGATGGATAACACACAGTTTGTTGCTCTGTTATCACTCCTTGTAGTGCGTTTCAGAGGTACTACCCAACCAATCATTCACCTGCCTCAATATCCAGAGTTTGAGATTAAATGGAATGCAGCATCGCTACAATGTGAAGTCCTCAGCAACCAGTTTAGTCAGTTACAAACAAGCCTGAAACGAGTGTTGCTGAGTGAAGTTACAACCACCTAAGTCTTGAAAGAGCTTTTCACTCACAGAAATTTGTGGATTGGAGAGCTCACACAAAAGTTTCTTAGCATCTATTACAGCTTGATATAATCTCAAATGCTGTCCATCACTGGCCACAAAGCAGGCACTTGGAGAATTACAGTATGCACCTGAAAAATAAGAATGCACAAAGTGCTCAAACATTCAAACACCAACTTGCTCCCTTCTGGCAAGATGCAATTTTGAAGTTATGAAAGAAAACAATATAGCATAACATAAATTTCTTGTTAATTGTAGTTCTCACTTGTGAACAGAAAAGTTTACTTCTGCACTCAGCAATCAAATCAAGGTATATGAAAGGAAATGAGAATCCCATTTGCCAATCAGAGCAAAATCTGCCTCTATTTTTAGTGTTGAATGTGCTTTGAAGCATCTAAGAACTCTACTGCATTAGCTCCTAAAATATCAAATACGTAAGTTATTTTATGGGGTGTTTTTTTTGTTTTTTGTTTTTAATGTTTTGATGTTCTTCTGAACACAACATTCTTCGCTCAGGAGTAAACCACTTCCAAGTTGCAGCAGCTTGGAAATTTGTGACATAAAGGTCACTTGACATTTTTTCCAAAGCATTCAGGTGTATCTACTTTATCCATTTAGCAAAAATAATATAACCCAACAATATTATCTAGAACACTTCACATATTAGGAAACCAAACTCACCAAGGCAATAGCTGGGTATAAGCGTGGGCAGCCATGCAACATTAGAAAACGCTGAAACATGGAGCGAATTGATCCGAGCAAGTTCAGAAACTCCACCAGAAAAGGACAAAGGCCCAACAGGGTCAACTCTCCAAAGAATAAGTTCACTGTAAACTGCATTGGGATCCTGGGATGTTGCATCTGCATTGCCTCTACTCTGAAGTCTTACAGGAGACTCCTGTGACTTCGAAGAATCATTTTCTTCTTTTGCATTCTCAACATCTGGTGAAATCAGAGCATTGTGATGTGAAGTTGTAAGCAGCAGTGGTAATACTGAGTGGCAAGCCAAATCATTAAGATGAAAACGGTGACCACAATACCGGGATTTATGTGAAATACTGAGTACAGTTGAAAAAGCAGATTCCTCAGCAAAACTCACTAGCCACTGGTTCAATGACCCATCTGCATGTTTGGAAATCATCATAACATTAGGTGTGAAGATACTTAGTTTTAAACTGTTGGTTGATTTACTGTGTCCAGAGGAGATAAGCATAGATGAAGATCGTGTAAGGCCAGGAGGCTTTTGTTTGCCTTGTTGAATAGCTAAGTCAACATTTTTGGTACAAGCATACATCACTATACTTCTGCAAAGAGAGTTTGCATCACCTGTTGGAAATGCAACAGGAATTCTTGAGACAAATGACACCTGGAATTTTAAGAAAGGGAGAAAGTATTAAAGTTATTTCCTCATCATGCTTCTCACTGAATAACAATGCATAAACTAGAAAAAAATTAAGTACCTGCACCTGGCGAAACATGCCAGGCTGGTATTCATCTAGCCAGTCCACATGCCATACCAGCAGTGAACCATCCATAGGATGTATACTGAATAGCATATCAGCATTTTTACTCCACTCTGAAAGTAGTACTTCAATTTCATGGTCAATAATAGCAGAAGATAAAGGAACAATGCTCAAATTTGGAGTAGTCTTCTCATCACCCAGTTCCTTCTTTTCTTGGTTTCCTTTTTGTTCATCTCCATTTTCATCAACCTCTAGAATACACAAGGATATATATATATATTGTACTCAAAAGCAGAAGCATGGCAAGCCGTTTTGTTCAAGTGTTAGAGCACCTTTCAGGTCTTTTATAAACCACTCATGTAAGCAAAAATTTAAAATAATAAAAGCTTTAAGCAGAAATCCTCTACTGGGCCTCAGTCAATGACTTACAAGTTATTTTGGTTTGTATTTTACCTGAATTTGAAATATGTTTATTTTTTTCCAAATCTGTATACATATATATATACACATATATGCATATATAGGCAGAACAAAAGCAGTCATCTCCAAACTGTATGTATTTAAATTAATTGGCTATATATTATAGAATAAAGATACTAAAATTAGGTGTACATTAATATTAAAAAAAGAAAACTAATTCTAAGGTTGCACCTGCTTCCTTAAACTTGTTAAAAGTTTAAGGAAGACTTTCATGCAAAAGCCTCCAGGTTAGCCCAAGTAATACAGTTTTCAGACTGAATAACTCAAAATCTTCAGGACAACCATAAACAATCTCAGAATTTCTGAAGAATCACTTAGGTACTTCCAATGTAAGGAAAGGAAATGAATAGAAATGCTATTGCAATCTGTCAGTATCCTTATGTGTCAATTTGTCCATCTCTTAGTTCACATGAAAGAACATTATAAATTAGTTTGAAAAATGAAAGCCATTTGTCTATGATAGACTTTTACCTTCTTCTGATCTGCCTTCCATTTGATTAGATTCCTCAGTGTTTGTCTCGGAAGAATGATGTTCAAAACTCTTTTTAAGCTGTTGCAAAAATACTTCCATGGACAAGGTAAAATGAAGTTCTTTATTGTTTAGCCAGTGCACAACAAAAGGTCCACTTTTTTCTTCATTTTCACCAAGACTCAGAGATGTGATAGAAGGGAGTAGAGGAATATCTATCAGAAAAACATGTTGACATTTTTGAAAACTAAGTAGTTCAGTCAAAAAATAATTTCAGACTATGTATTTTAAGCAGACATCCCAGGGGGATGTTGTGGGGGGGAAGGGAGAAGTACACTGTGTACTGTCACTTGTCATTGATTTCACCAACACCATCTACTTCCAGCACTAAATTGTTTGACTGCTACCACAAGAGATGTTCCACAGGATGGCTCTTTGGCACGTTTATACTAGGATTACAGTACAGCCCTGTGCCATTATATCTTAATGATACAACACCATACGTACAGGTTAATATACCTTGGGTTTTGCTACAACATCTTAGTAAAGAAAACAAATAATTTAAGCATAATTTGCCAATAATTAGTCCACAATGGAGGCTGCAGCAGGTATACAGTTATCAAGAATCATGTATAACAACGCTTTCCCTAGCAAAAACTAGTAGTCACCCTGCCACCACTGTATAAAGCCAGTATTTCCGATTCCTATAGACCCTGTTACTATTCTACATTACCCTATGATACTACTTGGTGCCCCAGGTGGCTGAGCAAAATAAAACAGTAATCACAAAGTAATTGACAGGAGCAGGTATCAAGCTGCCCCGCATGACCTCCTAGTGTCCCAACTGGAGAGTCAATGAATGGACCACTCAGTGGATCAGGAACTGCCTGGATGGCCGCAGTCAAAGAGTTGTGGTTAATGGGTCAATGTCCATGTGGCGGCCAGTGACGAGTGTGTCCCGCAAGGGTCAGTACTGGGACCAGTACTATTTAACATCTTTGTTGGAGACATGGACAGTGGGACAGAGTGCACCCTCAGCAAATTTGCCGATGACACCAAGCTCGGTGGCGCGGTTGACACGGTGGAGGGAAGGGATGCCATCCAGAGGAACCTGGACAGTCTTGAGAGGTGGGCTAATGCAAATGGCATGAGGTTCAACCAAGCCAAGTGCAGAATCCTACACTTGGGACGTGGCAATCCCAGGCACAAATACAGGTTGGGCAGAGAATGGCTGGAGAGCAGCCCTGAGGAGAAGGACTTGGGAGTGCTCATGGATGAGAAGCTCAACACGAGCTGCCAGTGCACACTGGCAGCCCAGAAAGCCAACCGTATCCTGGGTTGCATCAAAAGAAGTGTGAGCAGCAGGTCACGGGAGGTGATTCTCCCCCTCTACTCTGCGCTTGTGAGACCCCACCTGGAGTACTGTGTCCAGTTCTGGAGTCCTCAACATAGAAAGGACATTGAACTGTTGGAACAGGTCCAGCGCAGGGCCACCAAGATGATTAGAGGGATGAAGCACCTCTCCTATGAGGACAGGCTGAGAGAGCTGGGACTGTTCAGCCTGGAGAAGAGAAGGCTCCGGGGAGACCTGATAGCAGCCTTCCAGTATCTGAAGGGAGCCTACAGGAGAGCTGGGGAGGGACTCTTTGTCAGGAAGTCTAGTGACAGGACGAGGGGTAATGGTTTTAAATTGGAAGAGGGGAGATTTAGATTAGATATTAGGAAGAAGTTCTTTACTGTGAGGGTGGTGAGGCACTGGAACAGGTTGCCCAGGGAAGTTGTTGATGCCCCATCCCTGGAAGTGTTTAAGGCCAGGTTGGATGGGGCTTTGAGCAACCTGCTCTAGGGAGAGGTGTCCCTGCCCATGGCAGGGGGGTTGGGACTTGATGATCTTTAAGGTCCCTTCCAACTCTAACCATTCTATGATTCTATGCTGCATAGTAACATAATCTAAGTTAAGGATGGCTCAAAAGCAGTTAGGTGATTTACCCTAATTCCCACAAATGGGCCATACAGCAACACGTCAAAAGCTCAACCTGCATTTAATTCTTATCTGGAAGTCTCCATATGAATTCTCATCTCTTCCAGCTCCCTACCTAAGCATTACTTAAATTCCACACCCTGAGAGACAAAACACTTTTTACTCTGAGTTTTGGTTGTGTTTTGTTGGGTTTTTTTTTGTTGTTTGTTTGGTTGGTTTTTTTTTCCTAAAGCCAGTGACAGCTTTTTATTACTTACCCTCCCATCTAGGCTAAAAAAAATGATAGCTGAAAGTGCATAAATAAAAGAAACTATCAGCAATTTTGCTGTGGGAAGGAGACTCAGCAGGGTAGAAGGAGAAGAGCACAGAGTATTTAAGAAATACAGTCTGTCTTCTGAAAAAGGAAATGAATACCAGTCTCAAAAACACTGTAATACAGTTGGCAAAAACAGAACTTGGAGGGAAAAATTCTGTCAATCTCCATCTGGAAGATGAAGCTACAGTAAATATGAGTAAGATGGTGAACTGGAAAGATGACTTTTCAGATTGGATTATCAATATCTACATACTTTGAGTAGACATCAAAAGATCACTAAAGAAATCACTTTTTTCCCCCCATTCTCCTACCTCAAAACTGCTAATTTCTAATTCAGGCTCAGCTCTGGACAAAATCCTTACTTCATTTTTATTTGCTTCATAAATCACATCTACTCTTTCCAGAAAACTTCTATGGGCTTTAGATTCTGTAACTTTTTCTGAATTTGTCCTAACAACCACTGCTTATTCCTTTCAACAGAATTATTTTTCTTCCTTTCACTGAATCCTATCCAGGCTGAATACCAGGTTAAATAACATTCTAGTATTAAGGAGGTCTCAAGGATTTTGGTTTTTTAACAAAATGAGTTTCAAAATTAACAACAGAACATAAATACAATTAAAATTAAGATGGCAGTTACTTTTATACAACAGCATTATTCTTCTTCAAAAAGCAAAGTGAATGAGAGATAAAGCTGCTATAGCCTTAGTTTTATTTGCAATAAAGGCAAATTTTCAAGTGCGAGATCATAAACCAATTTAGTTTAAATTACATGAAAGAAAATACAATTAGGTTTCCAGACAAAATTTAATTTCAAAAGGGCCAACTAAAAGGACTAACTAGAGAATCTGGTTAGACTGAGGTACTTAAAGACTTGACTGTGAGGGAGAACAGATATTTCTTCAAATTAAGATTTAAGATGTGAAAGTTACTTTAAACAGAGGTTCTGCATTAAACATCATCCCATTCTCCAATCTACCAAGATAGTATCAAGACAGAAAACATAATACAGATAGAGAAGAAATACAAGATTAAAAAGGCCAAAGACAAGCATTAGAAACGTAGGAAGATCTTCTACTATTCTTTTCCAATATNTTTTCAGTGGTTCCCAGTGACAGGATGAGGGGCAATGGGCACAAGTTGCAGCATAGAAAGTTCCATCCAAAGACAGGAAAAAACTTCTTTATGGTGAGGGTGAGAGAGTAGTGGAACAGGCTGCCCAGGGAGGTTGTGGAGTCCTCTTCTCTAGGAACTTTCAAGACTCACATAGACGCAGTCCTGAGTAATGCACTCTAGGCCATCCTGCTTTGGCAGGGGAGTTGGACTAGATGGTCTCTAGAGGTCCCTTCCAACTCTGACAATTCCATGATTCCTTGAAAGATTATGTGCTAGCCACATGAAAAAGTTAGCAAGCTCCTCGTGCAATCCGAAGATGCAGAAATGCAGAAAGAAGAACTATAAATCTACAAGAAGCTTTGGAGAAATTTCTCCTTTATGGCACTGTGTAGTAACACACCTAGTGACTGGACACATTTCCTGTAAAAACAGGACAGCATTGATGGTACAGCACAAAATTGCAAAAAGTTTTTTTTGGTAGGCTGGATGTGAGTCTAGTCATCTCTGTTTAAAAGAAACATGAATTACTACTAAAAGAGGTGAAGACTACTCTTGCAGGAGAAATTGTTTAGCTTGCTTAGTCCAGCAATGGTAGTGAAACCAACAGCTCTTTATAATCATATCAAAGACTGTACAGCTACAAAAATGAATTAATCATGCGTGCCTTTAGGTCAAAAGTGGTCTTTCAAACAAGGGTCATTAGGAAAAACAAGCAGTATTTTTAATTTTATTTTTAAGACAGAGCTTAACTAGCTTAAGAAAAGGATTACATAATACGCTTGTTTGTTAAGTCTAGACACAGGAAACCACATCACAGCAATAAAACCTTAATGAAAGATCATTCAATATTGCATTTCTATTTCATTTTTCAATAAGCAGGCATTTCAGCATACATAAATAATTATGAAGAAACAAACACTAGTGACTACTGGGTATTTTCTTTAATGCCTATCAAAATACTGCTTGAGTGCAAGAGAATATTACAGTTCACAGAACACAAGTTCAGGCACGTTTTACTTGGTTCAGAGACAGAAGTACAGGCATGCCTGGTTACTCCAGAATTTAAAGTCACATACTTAATTTAAGAAGCTTGGCAATTTTTGATTTATCTCTGTGCTCCCAATATCATACACAATTCTCCATAAATATGTAACTCCAGTTACAACTAGCCTTCTGCAACTCAGACTGCTGTGAATCTCAGTTAACAGATGACCAAACAAGACAGAGAGGATTACTGCGAAGGAAATTTTTTCAAATATTTTCATTAACATAAAAGAAGGTTCTTCCAAGCATTAAATGAAACCAATGTGACAGTAATTTTGCATGATAATATAAATACTGTACAAATACATCTGAGCCAATCAAGCTCACACAGACCCAACAGAAAAAGTAGCTTACTCTGTGGCAAGGATTTACCACACTTCTTACCTGTGGCTGGATTGATACTGGCAGCAATATGGAAGTGACAAAGTGCATTTGCATGAGGAGGGATATTCCTGTGAACTTCATGGGGATCTTGCTGATGCGGAGCATATCCAGTATGTGCTACAATAGCACCTGACCTCCTCCTGCCTCGTCGGAAGTGCCTCAGGTTTAACTACATAAAGAATAAGGCCTTCTTTTTAATTCCTTCCAAAATGAAAAAGCAGATTTCATCTGTAAAGCTGTTTTCTATATATTAGGGAATTAATTTTTTCAGTTTAAAAGCTACTGTAAAGCATCAGTTGTTTCTTGTAAAAATTACACCATTCAGGTTGTGTCTGCTGTAGAGATACCAGTGCCTTCAGACTCATTTATGAAGGCCCATAAAGTATTTTGACATAATTGCTTCTTATTTCAGTACACAGACAATATCCACACAGTTTTTGTACTTAGAAAATACTATTATATTCCATAAACGTGTATCATGCTTATTCAAGATCTTGAACAAAAAAGGCAGCAAATCTGAATAATCGTATTTCAGAGACTGAAACTGGATCAGTACATTGGATCAGTACTTCACAGCTGTCGTAAGGGCCAGATGAGTTTCAAGGCCTTCCCTCTTTATGCAAATAGATGTTTCCAAGGGAAAAATAATATTCAAGTTTTAAGACCAACTTACGCCAGTATTTAAAAGTCTCATTCTACATACTGCACAGTTCAAGGTCACTGTGCCATAGATACCTACGTAGGCCCCAAAAGATAGAAGGTACACAATTTTTATTCAGGATAGCATTAAACTCTTGGCATCCCTTTTCAACTGCTATCCTTTGCATCTTAGCACAGCATGCTCATGTAAAATAGTTTTCTCTCAATTTTTAAGTAATAGACATTCCTGATCCCTAGTGTTACCTGACCTCTAGGTGTTGCCTACTTTCAACAGAACACAACTGTCTCCAACTTCCTTTCCCCGCCTTTGGATACTTTTTTTCTGCCTTCTCATCTGTGGCATGCGTGCTAAGATAGCACCACGACCATGCTAAATAGATCACTTCATTAAGATACGAGCACACCACATAATTCTCTACACAGCATTGTGGGAGACAACTAATGCTCCAGCTGTCCCTTGTTTTCTATTGGTTAGAAAACACTGCCTGGTAGGGATCATCTGCCTTAGAGATACAGCTTAGGAGAAATCTGCTCTTCTTAAGCACTACAGCAGAAAGGCAACAAAGGCTATCTTTTTTCCCCCTCTGTAACATAACTGCTTTTCTAGTTGCAAAAGCCAGAGAACATCCCACAATTTCAGAGGTAACAACTGAGCCCTTATCATGTATTTTAAGGCAGCTTCATTACTGGATTTCACATAACCTATATGCATTATATGCCCCATATTGTTCCTAGTCCTTTGAACTAGATACTGCAAAGCATTTTTCTTCAGTCACCACAGCAAAATAGACAGCAGCAGCATAATGACAGTGTGTCTTCTAACATGAAATCCCAGTAGGACAGCTGTCAGTTCAACCTTCCTAAGGAAGATTTCAAGTAAATTCACTCCAACATTTTACGTGCATCTATTGTATAAAAGCTTTCAGCTTATGATACATGTTTGAGTTAGCAATTACAATCCTGTCTACAATTACACGCATGTACATGTGTTTATTCTCACTGTTCAATTTCAATTCTTACCTCTAAAGCACTCTGCACTTTTTCCTTACTAGAAGTATTTCTCTTGAAGTTATTTGTGAAGTTCACTGCTTCATTCCAGTTGTTGCATCCTCCACCATACAACAGACTGTCATTGGGTAACAAAGTCTCTGCCCAGAGTCGACAAACATTATCCTTACAGCAAGTCAGAAGCACATTGCAGACAGCACCGCTAATGAAAGAAAATTTCAGGTGAGAAGAATCTGCTTACTGTCACACAGCATCAGAATAAAAGAACCGTACTAAACAGTTTTCCATTACCAGTGTTTTACACCAAGTAACTCAAACATACTAAGGGAAGTAAAACTCAACAATACGTTGTCAGGAAAACAAATGATGTTCAACAGGCTTTTCATATGTATTCAAGAATATGAATATAAATTACGACAGACATCATGACAAAACTTCGCAAGACCAAATCATGCATTTCAATTTATAGAATTAGCAAAACAGCAAAACTTTTCTTTTTAAAGTCCTTCATGTAAAAATCTAATCATATTATAGATACCAATATCTCAATTCCCCTCATATGTAACTGCTATATAGCACTTAGAAAATTATATAGCCAAAACTGAGAAACCAAGGTAAAACTAGAAGTACCGCAGCAAATCTAGAATTACAAGTTTTTCTTAATTATTTTTTTTCTAAATACAATTTGTGTTCCATATGCATTAAGAAAATACTACTAAGTTAAACTAGGCACTTAAAAAATCTACACCAATCATCAGGTTTCCAGTTCATGGAAGTTCACAATTTAGTTTTAGCTAAGACTCAAAAACTATATATAGTTTTTATGTGGTGTATACATATATATACCCAGAAGCAAACTCCCTTAGGCATCATGGAGTACATGGATTTTTCAAAACAGATTTAAGGACTACAGTAATGGCTTTATGAAGAGTCTTCTACTTAAAGGCTGGTAAAAAAGACAACAAAAATTTGCTCAAACACACAAAGGTATGCAGAATTTGAATGGCTACTATTTGGAATATGGCAAAAAGATGTTTCCAGGGTACAAAACTGCTAACGCTACTTGTTTTATATTGTAATTACTGGTGAAAACTAGAGACAGATTATTCAGGAATTGTCAGAAGAAACAACACCAAAAAAAAAAAAAAGCCCCAAAATACCAAATGAATGTTTAAATTTAATTTCCCAGATTCTGTTTCTGACAAAAGTCTATTTTTGTACTAGTTAGAGAAAGAAATCAAAAGACATGGGAATACTGGAATCTTTGAGAAAGATGGCATAAAGTCAGAAGACTTATGAATTGCTCTGATTCCACTAGGACAGAAAAAGAGGATCAAGCAGGGATCAAATGCATGACTGGTCACTGAAGACAAGGCAAATCAAAAAGATGCAAAGAAATGTAATTTTGCAATAGTTGATTTTATATTTAGTCCGACCTCTAAGACAGCCTGTGGGCCTCCCTTTATATCTTTCCAGTTCTTTTCCAGGTAAGAGGATGCTTACCATCCTCTCAAAAATTTCAGTGTGGAGCAATTACATGAATACAAACAAAAAATACATAAGGTATGCAAACTCAATTATTAACAGAAGTAAACCCTACAACTCGCGTGATGATTGCACATCTGGGAAGACTGTACAGCTTGGGGACTTGTGGGCAACTTACAATAACTCAGGTTATTAGCTACTGACCGTGGCATGAATTTACTGGTCTTCCTCCAAGAAAATGCATTTACTGATCGAGGATGAGCCAAATAAACAAATGAAAAATCAACTTCTTTTGCTTGCTTTTCTGGACTTGCACCAGGTGGTGCTATGGCCGATCGCCAGTTGTCTGTATTGTACCATACTTTCACAAGACAGTCATCCTGGGGAAAGAAAAAAAGGCAATAAATAAGAGACTACCTTGTGTAACAATATGATGCACTTTAAGTACTTCCTACTATGTGTCCTGGGCTTTCAATCTTCCTTTATGTAGAATATTATTCTGATAACAAAGTCAGGTCAGTAAGTAGAACTTTAAGACCTGATCACAAAGAAAACATGGTAGCAGAGCTTCCTTTTAATCTCTCTTGCCATTAATAAATTGGATTGAATTTTGCTCCTGATTAGTTGCCAGTTTTTAACCACAAAAATGCAAGCTGCACTGGCTTGAGCTGGTATTCATATACTAATACAACATACTGTATTTTGACAGAAACCCCCCAAAACCTAAACACACAGACTTAAATGTTAGGAATACAAAGGGCAAAGACGATATCCCAAGAATTCAAGCTAAGTATTGCTCAGCGCGCTCTTCTTAGATACGCACATACATAAATTAAAAAAATTATGTCATAATCCTTGTTTTTATGCCTTTAAGGACAAGATAAATTAATCTGGATCTAGATTTGCAAGATGTTGACCAACTGCTAAATATGAGCAGTACTGAAATATTATATTAACTTGAGTATGCTTAAAATGATCCTATTAGGAGGATGGGCAGGTTGTTTTGCTGATCAGCATCTTCTATCATAAAAAATTCAACAAAAAAAGAAGACATAAAGACACATTTTAAAGATTCTGTAGGCAAGTAATTAACTTAGACATTTATGGTGAAAGTCCATTATTAATTTTTCAACTTACTTAGTAATTTTTCTACTTATTCCTACCGATTTAGTAATTGCGCTTTGTGTGAGTTTGTAACGTAAGGTATAACAACAGGATATCAGACATTCCAGCCAAAACCTCTGCAAGGATATTAACCCCATAGAAGCTATCTGGAGATTAATTTATTTTTCCACAATTCAATTATATTACAACATTAGAATCCATTAAAGTTTACTTTTAAAATAAATATTAACTCCCACTCATCTGTTTGGTTTCAGCTGGGATAGAGTTAATTTTCTGACTAGCGTCTAGTATAGCGCTGCATTTTTGACTTACCATGGGAATAATGTTGATAACAGTAATATTTTAGTTGTTGCTAAGCAGCCACGGACCTTTCATGTTCTCATACTGGTGTGCAAAAAAGGCAGGGGAGACCCAAGAAGGTGGGAGGAGACTCAGCTTGGACAGCTGACCTGAACTGACCAAAGGGACATTTATTCTATACCATATGATACCATATGCTTAGTATATAAAGCTGGGGAAGAAGGAAGAGGGGGGACATCCAGAGTTATGGCATTTGTCTTCCCAAGTAAACATTCTGTGTGATAAATCCCTTTCCTGCCTGCCAATGTGAAGTGCTGAATGAATTCCTTGTTTTGTTTCGCCTGCATGCAGGGCCTCTATTAAACTGTCTTTATCTCATCTTTCACTCTTCTGTTTCTCTCCCTCAGCCCAACTAGGGGGAGTAACCAAGTGGCTGTGTGGGGCTTAGTTGCTGGGCTTAAACCATGACACCACCCCAACAAAACAAAAGAAAACAAAACAAAAAAAAAAAAACAAAACCAAAACAAACAAACAAAAAAAAACCCCAACCCTGTGAAATACATGTAGTATCTATTGCCAACAATGACAAAACAGCTTTTTTTTCCCACTGTAACCTGATTTCAAACAACTTTATAACTACCAGTTATCTTAAACGTGACTGGAATAACTCTCCTTTCACCAAGTAAATGGCTAAAGATTTCACAGGACACATAGCAAGCAATATGGCATCCCAAATAAGCAAAACAAGAATGGATGATGAAAACTTGTTCCTTTGTATAGTTTATCATCAATAAAGTCTAGTATTACACTTCATGTTCTGGAAATCATCAATCAGAATATAGTTTACCTAGATTAATTTATAGATTTGTTATATCTTTGCCTCTTCCTTAAAGACAGCAAATGCCTTAAAAGTTAGTCTTTTAAGCAGTACAGCGATTTGAAATTGTAAAACTTAGACAAAAATCCAAACATCTACAACTCAGCAAAATGTTCTGTTCTTGATGCATTCAACAGAATCATGAAAACATGCATGAGCACCACCTTTTGAAAGCAAGACTTATTTGTAGACTGAACCACACTTCAGTCTTTGTCCTTCAAGCATGGACATTCCAATCCATATAGCAACAGCGAAGTTTCACATACTACTGTTAATTAAACACTATTCTAAACAATCTTTCTGTGCACATACTGATTTTTCATTCATGCTTTGAAGTCAGATTATACCAAACTCCACAATTGTCTTTCAGTCTTTATTTGAAACTCATTCTATCAGGCTAATACTGCTATGGACACTATGACACTTAAACCAGGTTTTCACTACTCTCAGCAGTTGCACTGTCCCTATTAGCCTTACATACTGGCATTTTATTTCTTTTTTAATAATTCTACAGTCTCTGCTAGGTTCTTCAGTTGGCAGCACAAACTTGATGCCTACCTGCATCTAATCTTAATAGCATAAGTAGTTCTAACATCAAGTTTTTGGGTTTTTTTGTTTTNAATGGGTCTGAACATTCTTACTGGAACTTTTGACCTATGTCATATGACTCTACCTTCAAATAAAACAATAGTACTATCGGCAGAAAACAGCTACGCACTTTCCATCCCTTAATAAGTAATACTAATTCTCATATGCATTAGTCACTCTTTTTCACCGGATTCTCTACATTACCATGATTTTTTTCTGCCTTGACTTCTTAGGATATTATTCTCTCATGAACCCTGAACAACAAGTTTTGCAATACAAATAAAAGATTACTTGGTGTTTCAGGAAGTGAAAAGGTATGACAGTGACATTTTGCTTTAATGTTTTTGATTATGTTGCCAACAGGTTTTATTGATTTTTATGATAAACTGCTCAACGCTGAGGGCACAAACTAATCTGTAAGACTGGCTGCAAATACTGACATTAACTATGGGTGAATGTACACGTGGAGGAGAATGTGAATTCTCTATGAGCACAAATAGGTATACAGATGCATTTATCAAAAAATATTTTAAAGATCTATTTTTGATTAATGATAACACAATAGTAGCGAAACACTGAACGTATTTCCTCACTTAGAAGGATATCCAGCAGTGAGCTCATTGACAGGTCTCCCCTATTCCCTGAAACTTTCTGATGTCTTATACTTTGGCATTGATTAAAAATGTGTATTTTTAACACAGTAAGCAGCAAATATTTTTGGGTTGCCCCCTTGAACTACCTTTCTTCCAAATTCTTATTTACCAAAATATAAAGATACATAGAAGGATTACTGGAAATACTATGCAAAAAATATAAAAAATATTTTTTGCATCTAAAAGTTTGGGTTTTTTTATTTAACTGTGCTTTTGCTTTAATAGCTTATTTGAATTAGTACAAAACAAATTAGAAGAAAATGCTTACCTTTCCAGCAGTAGCAAAAAATTCCCCATCTGGTGAGAACTTCATTAAAGAAACTTGAGAAGCAGTTCTATGAAATAAAAACAATTGAAAATAGAAAATATGTTTTAAGAACTTTTTCAGAACAGTTTTTTCCCCTTGAACTCTTTAATGTGATTCAATTCTTATATGCAAGTATCCATTCTATTGTGTGGAACAACTTGAGCTTTAACAAAGTCCAGAAGGTCTAGGAGATAAAACTGAGCGCAACACATGCTTATCGTCACTTAGGAAAAACAGAAAACCCAAAAGCTGTATGTTAGCATGCTGGAATATCCAATATTTCAAAGTATTGTAAGAGAAAAATAGCTACTAACAGATTAAATTCTATGCAGATACATTCTGTTTCTACTTCGTAATCATTTGTATTTCAAATTGATTTCTGCTGTCATATATTATCTTCCAACTTATCTGAAAAAGTCTCAGTTTCTCACACTTCCTACAGTTGTAACTCAAGGAAACAAAAAAGACATAAAAAGAATAATGTAGTTAAGTATCCAAAAGTATTTTTTTTACATTAATGGTCACAATGGTAAAATATGGCACACCAAAATAATCTAAACCTAGAGCATAAGGCTCATTTTTGCTGTGTTCTACTTTCATTGGGAATACTAATAAATGAGCTTCTTTTACAGGTATTTAAGCACTGAGCTGTTGCTAAAGTGACACACTTATTAATAGCAACAAGAACATACAAGAGTTTAATTGTGCAGCACAAGTATAGTGCACATTTTCACCCTGAATTTATTAGGCATATACAACAAGCTGTAAGACCTAATTTTCATGAAGGATTAAGTTAGCCATCAGCTCAACAAAAGCACGATGCATTTAGTGTGTGCAGGATCTAGCGAATTACAGAAGATCTGCATTAAAGAAAGTCAATTTCCACCTAGGTTTAAGCAGTATTCTCCTACAAGAGCCAGCATGAAGATGTTTGGGAATGCCTCCTTCAAACATTAAAAATTATTCTAGTAAAGGGTACTAATGCAAAATCACTACATTGCAAACCTCTCCTTAAGAAAAACCTGTCCTAAATCTACCTGAACTACAAATGTTAGAATACATACAGGCATAAAAGGGGAACTGACAAAGCAATTTTGTTCAATCTTTCCAAGACCTATTAGTTCAAAGTACACAACATACAGCAACCTCTCCTCCACAAAAACACTTTAAAAAAGGAAACAGGTAGAGAGCTATGAAGAGTTCTGTAAGGTTTATGATACAAATGCAAAACATTATTGAAGAGATAATTGAAGAGACAGAGGAATCTGAATGGTCTTGACTACTGTTAGCACAACCCCAGGTTCTAAAACCATACTACTCATGGCATTATATCTACAGACTGACTCCTCCTTTTATTAAACAGAGAAACAAGGGTCCAAAGGTGTCTCAACAAATTGAGTAAGTCTTCAACTTCTTTTATTCAGAAAATTCATTTAATTCAAAGGAAAATTTTTCAGTTGTCATTTGGATGATCTTGCGATTTTGAACAACCCCTTGATAAAAGTTAGGTAGGACACAGAAAAAGAAACAATTGAAAGACTAAAAAAAGGATTTTTGCAGGTACATCCACAGAACTACCCAACTAATTCCAAGTACTTCATAATAATTTCAGATGGGTCTGTCCTGCCAGCTACTTAAGGAGACTGCCATATGGTATACTGGTCCTAAGTGAACAGTGCACCTGATGTATTAAAACAACTTTCCTACAGCAGGAAGGACCATGATTTAAATTGCCTTACAAACTGAAGTACTAAACTAAAACTCTTCTGAATGTACCAATACAAACACAAAAATTAAAAGTGCTACCAACATGAATACAAGAAGGGCATTCAGAGATGCAGTAAAACAGTATACATTCACCTTTGTACAACTGTTCCAAATATCCAGAATAAACACAGAAAAAGTAAGTTATGTGAAAGTGTGGAGATGTGCGAGAAGGAAAGACAAGTGGACATAGAAATGTATTTTAATCAGTCCTGCAAGTACAACTATTTTCAAATATACAGACTTCACCTCACTTCTTGTATAAGGAACAAAGTCTATGGGGACAGTCTCAATAGCAGTCTTCCTTAGGTATTTTAATAGTCTTCAATATAACTGAAGAGCGTCATTATTAGTAAACTATTCCAAAAACAATTACAACTGCTCTTGTTGGAAGAAAGAAATGTCTTATTCAAGGGAAATATGATTTAAACTTACCATGTATCAACAATATTTAATCAAATAACAGTATAGAATAGGATTTCACTGAACTACTCTATTTCATCTGAAAAAGGTAAATCAGCAAGGAAAAGGAATTACTTGTCTTGAAATGCGTTTCTTACTTGCATTGCCAGATACACCTCCATTCCCCAAGGCCAGCATTTGTTCTTTCACTACTGTCATTATCACAGGGGTTTTCCAAAGGAACATTGGACCAAAGCTGAAGACAACTGGACCCAGTCAAAAGGCGAGTGCCTAAACCAAATATTTGTAACAACATAATTACAAGTAGCAAAATACAGACTTCTATAAAAATAAAGAAAAAACACACTTTTGCAAAGCTGAAACTGCAGAACAAAATATATCAGATATTAATTTAACACCTTTTCTATAGCAAGTTGCTATAACAACAGCACGCTTTTTACGCATCCCCCTACACAGATATAGATTAGGTCAATCTTGCAAGATACTCAAATCAAAATGTCTTATATGAGTATATACAGTTCAAATACTGAAAATTCATCAAATTTTCTAAGTAGTTATTCTCTAAAAATTAAATAAAATATATAAAAAAATCAGCTAGAACTACTGTAAGCATTCATTTTTCAAAACAAATACCATTTAATCCATGTTTTTAAACACTAGATAGTACTGAGATTAGGATAATCGAGTAAGAGTATACAGACACGCTTAATATTTTGGCTCACATGTAACTACTGGCAAATACCCTTCAGTGTACTCTATCACTCTAGGTCAAAACAAAAAGCATTTCCTCGTCCCCCCAAACCAGTGAAATTCTAGTGAAAAGATTAGTTGCAGTATCATATAGTTAGGTGTTTCTTTTATTCTGTTCTTACCTGTGGGATCCCATGTTAGATTGTGCGCTATGGCTTCCAGTAAGATTTGAGCATTCTTCTGCCACTGATAATGTAACGTCTGAAATTTGAAGTATTCACAAACATTAGCATTAAAATGCTTTCCTCCCCTTTGCTGATAGAAATAACTGCACTCTCCAACTTTTGTGAAGGATGTGTTTAAAAATATATTTTTGCTTATCTAATAAAAATGAATTAATTCTGCTTTTTAAACAAAATAGCTTTCCACTAATCTGACCATCCAAATAAAAGTTTGTAACTTCTTATTTAAAAGATACAGCTTGAAAAAGTTCAGTGCACAAAACCATCATCAGAATCTGCTATTTTTTTTAAAGGGAAGTCCAGTTTTATTTTGGGGGGAAAAAAGATCTCAAAAATGAAATACGTTAAATGCACCTGGTGTTCAGTATCACTAGTATTGCTGAATTAAATGATTTCAATAAGGTCAAGATAACATACATAATACTTCCCCATTTTTTTTTTTAGTATACTAGGGGACAGTGAACTAGCTTCAAATTTTGCATCATTACTTCATTCACTGGAACAATAAGAAGATTAAATTCACAAAATACAGATCTGCTCTGTTCTCATAGTAAGATGCAAAGTTTTGATGCTTTGAAATATAAAATAAATCATTACTGGAAACAATATTAAGAACCAGAAGGATTTTTTATTAATTCACAAGTACATTTTTAAGTATCCACCACTCAACAGATTTGAAAGTCAAAATATAGCAACTAACCCTTTCATAAGTTCAATAGAAAGCATCCAGAAGTACATGCAGGTAAGTACCTAAACGAGGCATTTCTGGAGCTGGTTTTCCTTTTTTCCCCTTTTTTTTTTTTTTTTTTATTGCAAGAATGAAATAACAATATTTCTTAAATCATAAGTATTAGAAAGCAAATTTTGAGTGGAGAGTGCTTCCTCTATTGCTTACAGTTACTACACTAACTTGGAAGTTTCAAGGTAAGTGTAGCGTATACCAATATGGAAAATCATTCAGGATAGATTCAATGTCTCCATCGATCAGAAAAGAGAGCAGCACTTCCAATAATTTCATATGAGCACAGGAAGTCACATTTTACCATTATTTTATTCCACTGCTTACCAGTGGAATATACAAGATACATGTATTATATACATACTACATAGCAGAGATTTGATTAATATATGGAACACCACTGGTTTACAGGTATACCAGGAACCATATGACTGAGCTGGTTGGTATAAAGAAGGGAACTCACTATATGGCCATATAAATAAATCACTAATACAAATGGAGAGACCATACCCCTGAAGAGGAAGACAGAAGTTCCTTGAGCAATTGCTGTCAGAGACCTCATATTGTCAAACTGACTTTAATAGAGGCTAATGCTTCTAATGATAAGAGTAATCCACTCCACATAAGAAGTACGGTTGAGTAACTTGCTCTAAAACACATTATTAGCCAAAAATTAAGATTCTAGCTGCTAATTCACTAAACCACTGTCACCAAAACTAAAACACATTATCAAGAGAATAAATACTGATTTTATTCATCGTTATAACACTTAAGTATAAGCATTCAGTTCAGATATTCTGAAGAGGCCATAGACTTTCTGAAACCATTGCAGATTTGACCAAAAGCATGCAGTCTCATACACCAAAGTTAAAATAAAAATTGTAAAACACAGCAGGACATAAAGGCTACATAGGATGGTTCAGAAAGACGTTCCTATTTAATGTGTCTACTCTTTGGAGAATTGTGGCATGCATATCTTTTTGGGTTCTGGAATATTTCAGTTACGAATTTTAAAGTTAGATAAATCAGTAATATGAAACACTATAGTAAACCCTCTTTCTTTTAAAACTATTACAAATAACAGGTCTCTGCCCTGCTCCTACCATTTTCACTTCCCAGGGAGCATCTTATCTCTCTTTTTTTTTTTCCAGCATTAAAAGAAGACATCAAAGAAATCTTTGACTTTAAAGCAAACCAGAAAAATCAGTCAGGCTTTATAACTGTGTAAATTAATTAAGAAGCGATGAATTACTTACATGATGATGACTGCTGTTCTGCTTCAAGAGGCTAACCGGCTCAAAGATACAAATCACATTTCCATAAGAAGCTGCAATCTAAAGGAATTTATATTTAAATGTACATTAACACACACAGAGGAAATAAGTTCTAGAACAAGCAAGAAAAAAAAATGCACGTTTTTGGTTTTACTTTTAACCCTCTTTGTAGATAAATTTGAAGCCCACATCCGTATTCCCTTTCAGTTATAGAAAAACAACATCCAGCAGAAATCATGAAGCAAGTGTCAATGATAATAAAAATACAATTCTTTATTTATAAATTAGTCCTGCTGAACTACTGAGAATAAAGCTGGACATTAACTTTTTTTTTTTTAAATAAGACCTATAATCAATATTCTTTCTTAGGTAAACATTCAAAGGAGTTATGCTGAGTTCACATTCCCAGAAATGGAAACAGTATCAGTTCAGGGTACTTCTGTGGACTTGCCTGGCATAAGAACATGCTACATTATAAAAACTAAATTCAGGACACAGGAGCTATGCAAGCCAAACACCTAATGGAGAGAACTGTGGAACAGAGGAACTACTAAATGCTAACATAACATTAAATATTTCAAAAAAAAGTTGCAGTATCGTCAGCTTTAATTGGTATTTCAAAGACTTACTCCATCAGTGGCACCAGCCACCCCAAACTTGCATTAAGAGAAAATTAAGTGTTTTATCTCAATATTTCTCCACAAAAGCAAGCTTAAAAAGCTTGCTAAGACAAGCCAAACCAAGCCAAACACAGGTTAAAGACCTCAGGGCAGAGAGCCCAAGAAGTCATCACAAGGCAACATTGCCTAAAACTACTCTGAAATATAGATTTATGAAACTGAAGGAGTTTGTATAGGTCATACATAATGGACATCCTTGATTCTGAAGTGATGCTTACTGTTACAAGGAGCACATTCGCAGTTCTTTAATGCTGTAATGGTCAATTTCCTATTTCTGTGACACTGGCTCATCAAGCATTCACAGGTTTCTTTTAATAACATTAAAGTTAGTGTCATTTTACACAATACATGTTGTTTTCAGTATCAGTCATAACTTTTAGGAAAAATACCCAAAACACTAAACTGCCATATCTGACTTGTTAATATTATTTACAGCTGTACAGATGTACATGATCTATACAAATGCAAAGATCCATACAGATCCTAAATTTCATAGTTTCGTACCTTCAAGAGAAACCTTCTGCATTAAAAAAGATAGTTAAATAAATTTCTATAACACGAACAACCCAAACATCAGCCTGACCCCAAAATGCCAAGAATAATTTTGTCAGTCGCAAAACACCTGAAGAAACTTTTTCCTCACATCTCATACTAATATTTGCCCTCTAATTCTCTTTAACTACCTCACTCTTTTATTCCTGTAATTCCATTCCACACCCCAACAGCAAGAAGTTTATGTAAACTCATTGATTAGATTTTTCTTTTTTTCCATTTTTCCAACTGTGAAAAGTTCTTCCTTTTTTTATTGTTTAGTTGGTTAAGACAAATTAACATTAGCATGACAAAACGTTAAACTAACAGTGTCCAAAGCAATTGCTACCCACCGAAAGCCTCCACAGGCTTCGCCAATGATACACTTAGTCCACTTTGACTAGTTCTCGCTGAGCAGTATGTTGCCAAAAAGAATAATGCAAATTTGTGAAGACAATACCACAATAATCACCCAGACACCAACCACATATCTACTGTAGTCCAGATTCCTGTTATTAGAAATAAGATATGCAGAGAAACCTTACTGAGTTGTAAGAGAGAGGTTACAGTCTTTCTTACTGATAGACAGTAAGTGCACCCTCAGCAAGCCTGTAGACGATACAGAGATGATTTACTAGAAGGAAGGGAGGTCACCCAGAGTGACCTTGACAGACTTGAGGAACAGTCCCATGTGAACTGCAGGAAGTTCAACAAGGACAAGTGCAAGGTTGTACGTCTTGGGCAATCTCTACTATCAATATGCTCTAAGTGAATGCATAGACTGAGAACATTCCTGAGGAAAAGGATTTGGGAATTCTGGTGGATGAGCCACAAAAATGATCAGAGGGTGCAGCACCTCTCTCAGGACAGGTTGAGAGAATTGGAGTTGTTCAGGCTGGGGGAGAGAAGGCTCCAGGGAGACCTTACTTCAGCCTTTCAATACTTAAAGGGGACACACACGAAAGATGGAGAAAGACTTTCTACTAGGGCTTGTGGGAAGAGGACAAGGAATTATGGTTTTCAACTAAAAGATAGTAGATTTAGATTGGACATAAGGAAGAAATTTTTTTTATTATGAGGATGTTGAGACACTAGGTTGTCCAGAGAGGATGTAGATAGCCCACCCATGGAAACATTCAAGGTCAGGTTGGATTTTGAGCAATATGATCTAGTGACAGATGTCCCTGCCCATGTTGGGGAGTTTGTGTGTCAGGGGGTACTTGACTAGATCATCTTTAAAGGTCCCTTCCAACCCAAACCATTCTACGATTCTATAATTTTTGCACTGCCGTGTAAGAATAAAGCATCAGTCCTTGGGGCAACAATTCTGATCACTGTCACCACTTTGGCCAAAGTAGAAGAATCAGGTACTCTTTTTATAGAGTTTTAGTATAATCCAAACAATTTTGTAATAAACTTATGTTTTTCTCCAGCATACCTCCATATTGCACAGAAACCCTCAATATTTTTCTCATTCATCAAAGGGTCTGTAACTCTTACTAAGTTACATTATCACTTACTACCAAACAGCAGAAAAAAAATAATTTAAAAAAGTCACAACTCCTGAAAAGAACCCACAGACGGTCTTCTAAAAAACAAAGAAAAAGACCCTATCCTAGTATAGTTTATGAAAATATAAACCCTGAATTCAAAACTGAGCTTTCCCACTCAAAATAATTAGTAGTTCTACCTATGGAAAAGAGTCTTATGTAAAAATGTCTTATTTAACAGACTTACTGGTTTTATTTACCAATTTTCTATAGGTAATCTCTTACTATGTGAACTAAATTAAATTTTTCATTAATACCTACATTGTTTTTTTTCTTACATCAGTAAAATAGTTTCTTCCATAAAGAAAAGGCTTCATATACATTGCAAGACTGCAGTCACCAGTCATGACACAAACAACTTCGATTAAACATTTCAAATGATTTGAAGCTAGGACCATCTTGTACCTTGTTGGTTTCAAGTCAAACCATGAAAACAAAATTTTGTCACCTTGTCATTAAAAATTTTGGTCTGAATTCTTATGCTCACTACAGGGGGTGGAAAAAGATTTGTTGCTAACATTGTATGGGAGAAGATCAAGTACTGTACCCACTTACAAATAAACTGTTGATTACAGAGTTGCCTACAACTAGAAGCAAGAGACTGGATTCAGTCACTGAAGATCAAATTCTGTTTCTGAAACTAGTCTTGCAAATCCATGGAAGACTTCTTAGAAAAAGTTTACATACATACACATACAAATCTGTAAATATAGACATACACGTGCATACTTTCTTGGGATAATTAAAAATTCCCATCCATTTAATTCTCCCTCACTCTTGGAGACAGGGAATTAAGTTTATCTCCAAAACTAGTCTAGGAAAAGAAAAGATGGTACCTTGTTCCCTCCACCCTTCAGAGCCAAAGGGAGTGGTGGGTCATATCTCAACTTCTAAGCTATTGTTATTTCAAAGTAGCTTCACAAGGCACTAGCTTCCCAATAAATTAGAATTAGAATTAGATTTAGGGGACAAGGATGGAGAAAAAAATTCAACTCATTACTTTCAAAACAAAAAAATAAATCTTTTACAAACCAATCCTGTCATCCAAAGGGAGAACGAAGATCCTTCAAAGACAGTAAAGGCCAGCTAATATGGAGGAAATGCTTGACAGCAGTTCTCCATGAAGTAAAAAATTAAGAAAGGTACATAATTCAAAAACTGTATAACTGGATGCTGTCTAGAAAGGTTAAAAATTGCAGCCTAAATAAGTAAATTTGTTTCTTCCAAACAGATTTTGAACAAAGAATAATACGGATATAAACTGAGGAGAAATCTGTGCATCAATACTGATGAAGAAGCTGTAAGAAGAAATTCCATCCTTGCAAGAGTGAAGTAGGAATGTATTGATCAGTCCAGTCAGTAAGTAGATCCGTAGCCATTCATTGCTTAGTATTGCAGCACTCTGCAAATATGCCTACTCTAATTGCTAACAGTGAACAATACCAACTCTCAGGAGCAAAATGACCACACAGGTCTACTTAATGAACGAAAAAAATTCAAAGCTTGATCGTTTCATGTATTCATCTGTGTTAAATTACAATTGAAGGACACTTTGTAATTTAAATGCATACAGAACTGCTATTGTGCAGTCAAGATGACATTGCAAATTTGCAGAAAAAAAATTGTAAGATTAATCTGTATGCACATTTCACCATCTGTTAATATACAGTCAGTGAACTCCAAGAAACTTTCTAGTTAACAGCAGCCAATGGAGAAACACATGCAGTCCTTGTGGCTACAAGGTACCAGAGATATGAGGGAGAACATGTCCTCATTTTAATTTATGCTCCTTCACTATCACTGCAAGTGTTCATCTCTCAAACACTAAAAGCAGGAACAGAGAGCGGTTGGGGATCACCACCATAGACTCAATACGTAAACATGAACTCGTTTCCAAGCAGAGGTCTTGTTTGAAGATGGACACCGGAACCTAACTAAAGCTCGCATCAGCTCACAATGCTCGCACTCATGTGTAGAACGCTCACATGATCTCCTTACTAGGAGAGGCTAAAAAAAGCAAAGTGAAAAAAACAAGCCATTAGGTGATCCAGTCTGTACCTAGACACAGTTCTTACTGTGTCTGTGAACAGCTTAATCACACTGTGATGCGTCAATGCATAGTTACCTGGCTATTTCTTCTTCTACTGTGACAGAACAATTAAGAAAGACCTCTGTAAAAAGGACTTGAAACCTAGTAATGTATAAACTACAACATTCCCGATACAGTTTACCTATGTAAGAAAAAAATAAGCTAGGAATTCAAGAAAGAAAACCCTGTTCCAGAGCAATTTTAAGTTTTTATGAATTGCTTGAAAGAGATGCCATTTTTCTGGATGACCTGAAAGTGATTTTTGTGGAAGTACTCACCTGGTGCCAGCCACTAACAGCTCAAAGCACATCTGACACACCCAGTAGCATGAAGCCACAGTAAGTTATCTCTGCTTCTACCTTACACACTTTAGTCAAATTCTTTCCATCTTGCCTATGTAGACCTGCGTGTATCTACATCTTCCTGTGTAGCCCTACATATGTATGGTTACTATTTCACATTCACTGTGCTGCTTTCCACAAATAAAGACATGAAGCAACCAGCCATTTTAGAATTCACTCTTCTGTATTTGCTTTAACTTGCAAGTATTGCCCCTCTTGAGAAGGTGCTTCTCATGACAGTGCCAGAACATTATTAGAAACACTGTTCTACATACCTTCCCCTGTTGCATCGAACAGTCCACACATCCCACCTGAATGTTTCCATGTTTTGCTCCAGGAATTATCTGTAATCTTTCGAAGTCAGTCCCCAATACCACAATATCACATCCTGATGCATATGCCTAAAACAAAACAATAAAAAAGAAACAAGAATTAAGTAAAGCTTTAGCTATTTTCAGCATTCTGGTGAAGTATAAAACAGCATATCTCATGTGTCCTATCCAAGTAGAACACTATTAGCAGAGGTATAGAGGTATTTGCAGAGATGAAACAGAGGTCTACATTTTAAAATCAAGCAATGGAAGCAGCAAATTAATATCCCTCCATGCTTTGAGGTGCACCACAACGCTTGTGTAACAAGTGACTCAAAACAGAAGAGGAAAAAAGATGGACTTATGAAAACATTTAAGAGAAAGCAAAAATAATGAAGAACAAATTCATGCAAATTAGTAGAAAGTAATATATTTCCTAGACTGAAAACAAAGGTATTTAAAAATAAATGTTTGAAAACAGGGAACAGAACAGAGGAGCTAAAATAGTATGAAGCCTTTACTAGAGAATTTAGTAAATGAAAAATTTGAGAGGTTTACATAATGAAGCTTAGTTACAGATAAGCTAAGCTCTGTTTTCAGACTTATGGAATCTTCTATTACTTGTACTCCATTGATTAATTTTAGTTTTTCTTAAATCTATATTTTCACTAAGTAATACAATACATCTAACACAGTCACAAAGCCAGGTAACTAAGAGCTGCAATATCCAAGTCGAAATTTCTTCTTCTCTTTATGCGAGTTTTATTAGAAACTGAACAGAGATTAAAACAGAGACAAAGATTAAACACTGGAGAAACACATGGAAACAATTGCGAGTATAATAATCCAACAAGCCTAAGAATACAGCATTCAAGGATAGAAGTCCTAGAATAAGGAATGCACATCCACTAAGATGTTAAAGTCAGAAAGCCAGCAAAAAAATTAACAGAAAAAAAAAACCCAGTGTTCTGTTAGAGAGGAAGAGCACGATAAAAAAGGGCCAAAAATGCCATTTTATTTGCCAAAAAGATTTCCAGAGCAGAATAGTCTCACAAAACCTGCGATATAAAACCTCTGTATACCAACAAAAATGGTTGTGCCTTACCACCAACCCTACTATTTTGACTTGGGAAAAAAAAAGGGCGGGGGGGAAACACTGAATGCTAGATTTACAAATCTGGAGTCTGAGTATCATGTTTCCAGGTGTTTCATGCAAAAGAGTACTTTTAGCCAAGCCTGATCTTAACTATCATACCATTACACACATAAAAAATAAATAAATAGAATTAAGAATATGGAGATCTCGGTCAAAAGACGATATTCCCCACAAAGAGTTTGGTGGTATTTCATAAAACAACCTTAACCAGAAGGCTGTGATCATCCTTCTCAGCCAATATTCAGTTACTACTTTTCAATATTCAGTTACTACTTTCCAATCTGCAGACCACCAGCCGCCCTTACAATAACCTGAAAATTGAAAATTCTGTCTAGAATGCTTCTGCAGACAAACTATAACCATTTATTCATTTATGATCATTTATTATTTGCCAAGTTTTTGAGCTCCTTCCTGTCCTGTCCCCTCTTCAGCTTCAAGAAGAGGCTTAAGTAGTGTAATTCCTCCTGTCAAAAGAGCAGCATTTATTACAAATTGACATATTAAATTGCAGGCTATAAAGCCTCATTTAAAACTCATTCCAAAAAGAGGAGACGGACTTCTATTTTTTGTTCAAATGTTAAAAGTGATNAAAAGCTCACCGGCTCTTCTGTGTGCTTCTCTAGGCCACATCAGCACTTCACAGACTTACTAGACTAGATTTCTCCCATCTGGTTCTCTCCATTTCTAGCTTCAAAGGCAAGCCTGAGATCACGTAGCACCACAACACTACCATATTTTCACCATGGTGAGCAAGAACTGGCATACATAGTAACACACACCATTAGCAGCGATCCCAAAGTTCATAAACTAACCATTTTAACAGGATCAAGAACTTGATCAGTTTCAACACTTAAAAACAAATAAAATCATAGAATTATTAAGGGTTTGAAAGGCCCTTAAAGATCATTGAGTGCCACTCCGCTGCCATGCGCAGGGACATCTCCCACCAGCTCAGGCTGCTCAAAGCCCCATCCAGTCTGGTCTTAAACATTTCCATGATTGGGGCATTTACCACTTCTGTGGGCAACCTGTTCCATTGCCTCACCACTCTCACAGTGACACTTTCTCCCTTATATCTTATCTAAATTTACCCTCTTCTAGTTGGAAGCCATTACCCCTCTTCCTATCACTACATGGCCTTGTAAAAAGTACCTCTCCAGCTTTTTCATAGGCTCTCTTCAGATACTAGATCACTACAAGGTCTTCCCCAAGCCTTCTCTTCTCTAGGTTGAAGAACCTCAGCTCTGTCAGCCCATCTTCAAAGGAGAGGTGCTCCAGCATGCTAGNAACTCATTCCAAAAAGAGGAGACGGACTTCTATTTTTTGTTCAAATGTTAAAAGTGATTATTTTGATATCACAGTGGTATGAAATTCGGACCTGCTCATCATAGCATTTTTTAATTCAGTTAAAAACTGTCTCAACTGGTGACTCATTGAGTAAGTCCCTAGTCCATTGGGCAAAGGTTATTCAGAAGAACTATACTGACAGCTTTTCTCCAAGACATTTTGTTGAATTTAGTATTCCATATGGAGACANCCAGCTCAGGCTGCTCAAAGCCCCATCCAGTCTGGTCTTAAACATTTCCATGATTGGGGCATTTACCACTTCTGTGGGCAACCTGTTCCATTGCCTCACCACTCTCACAGTGACACTTTCTCCCTTATATCTTATCTAAATTTACCCTCTTCTAGTTGGAAGCCATTACCCCTCTTCCTATCACTACATGGCCTTGTAAAAAGTACCTCTCCAGCTTTTTCATAGGCTCTCTTCAGATACTAGATCACTACAAGGTCTTCCCCAAGCCTTCTCTTCTCTAGGTTGAAGAACCTCAGCTCTGTCAGCCCATCTTCAAAGGAGAGGTGCTCCAGCATGCTAGCAATTTTCGTATCCCCCCTCTGAATCCTCTCCAACAGGCTGGAGCAAGAGAAATGCCCTTTTAAAATCTTATTCTTGGAAGAAAGATATAGTAATTCTATTCTTTTATTCTGGTAATTCTCCACACACACACAGAAAAAGACATTCAAGGGAAAAAAGAATCACTTCTGACATCAGTCTATTCAGATGGATTAGATCATTAGATCATACTTAGTCACACTGACTTCGCAATCCCCAATAAGCTGCAGAACCACTGACTAGCTCATAAGCCTGTAGAGCTGATCTGTCCCCAAAGAGATAGGAAGAGGAAGAAAAAGCATTTTCAAAGGATTTCCAAACATAGCTACAGCCAAGCAGAAGGATGATGACTTGGAAGTTATTTTTGACGTTAGGTCAATGTTCGTCTGCAGGAGAACCACAATATGACCACCTACGGTGCCTGGCAAATGAAACCACAATAGGCTCCCTTTTCTACTGTTGCCTACCATCCCAGTCTCATCACACTTCATACTTACCAGACATCCTATCAAGACATTCCCCTAAAACAAGAGCACAAAACTAACTCCTGGACTAATTCTACATTTACATTTTTTTTCATCTCAGGAAATTGCAGAAGGTATTTTAGCACCGTATAAGGGAAGTCAGTACTTGGGATTAAAGGTTACTTTCTATACCCTAAAAATCTCCCAGATACAACAAAAATGAACTCTGCCTATCGCTCAACTTTATCTACTTTTTACTACCTGACTTGTCCACAATACCTCATGTCACTCACTTTCATTTTGACACGAGCTACTGAGATTGCATTTTTATGAGTTACGGCAACAACAAAATAAAAAAATAATAATAATAATAAAAAAAAAAGTTAAAGTATTCCATCATGTGCAGGCCAAGAAGCAACTTCAGTGTACAAGCATTTCTTGAATATATACTCGTCTACATCACCTGGTTCTTGCCAGGGGAGGCTGAAGGCAGCATAGAAGAAGGGGCACAAAATGCTGCCATACAGTTCAACTAGGAAAGAATTCCTAAATATGTATTATTGAAAAAAGAAATATAATAAAATCCCAAGATGCCATTTTAAAGCAAGCAGAGCCTCTACATCTGATTTGGCAAGCCATAAAAGCCTTTCACCTTAAGTATGTCCTAGAATATTTACAAGAAAGTTGTCTTTGCACAATGGGACAAGTAGATAATGTTGACATTATCGTGCTCTTGGAATGTTTATTAAACAATGCTTTGTTCTTCTGTTACACAAATAAACAAGATAGAACTAGTTCAAGCTGCATGAACATGGATTTCACTAGCTGTTGACACAGCAAAACAAGCCTGAAATTAGGAAGCGAAAGATGTTTCAGACCTGTGAAAATAAACGTGACTTTGCAGACAGTACCGAGTTTTCACACACAATTTCTACCCATTCTTTTAATCAGATTTCAGCTTTGACCTCCAAAAATACATTTCTTTCGAAGAGACTAACAGATATTTGACAATAGGAGTGCTTTTAAAAAAGTAGTATAGATAATAATATGAACTATTCCAATTTTTTCTAAACTGAAAGCCCAACATACACAGCTCTCAAAATCAGAGAATAGTATGGGCAAATCAGACTCTACTCTCAACAGAAGAAAAGCAAATTGTCCTCCTGCATACCACAGCACCTCTAAAGTGATTATTTCCCTTTATACTCAACCCTCTTTATGTATTTCATCAATGTACTGCCATACAAAGTTTTTGCTACAGTTTCTGTGACAGCTAGCTAAGGACTGACAAAATATCTTACATAAACTTTACGCAACCTGCATCTCTTACATGAAGGACACAAGCACACTCACCATAAATTCTCAGCTATCACCCATAGGTGAATGCAGTAATACGCATGTGCACACATATATATGGGATGAAGATGCAGAGCAGAAAGATAATGCAAAACTGGGTGCTGGGCCCAAGGTCATACAGGATCACCCGACTGAAGCGGACCAAGGGACCACAATTAACAGTTCACAGTAACTTATCTGGAAATCTTCTTTTCACACTACAGCTATACTGAAAGCTTATGAGTTCAACAACCCACACCATCTTTTGCTTCTTTTGTTCTGCAACCAATTCAGTTACTGTATCCGAGGTAATACTCAAGCCACATCAAGGGCATTTTTATCACTGATGGGTCTCAGGGGTTCTCATGTCCCTTGCAAATGAACTGAAGCAAGTCCCAAAGGTCAGGATACCAGGTCTTACAACCAAATTCATTGATTAAAGATTTTCATCAAAATTCCGTAATAGCTGAATAATATTTCTATAGTATGTTTGAAAGTGGAAGTTTACAATAGGTATTTTTACAAGCTTTACAACCACTACACCTTCAGGAAGACTCATTTCCCAATTTAAAAAAGCATGGTAGACTAGGAACCAAAACGTATTATGAAAAAAATAGAAAAATCCATACTTATTAAATATGTTTTACTATTTAAATCCTGTTTCTTCTACTGAACTAAGCACATAAACATAATACATTCTCAGTCTGCAAGGGCTAAATACTTCTTAGATCCAACACAAACAGGCACAGGTGGGAGAGGATTATTTCCTTGTGTCTTCTCTTATTTTTCCCCTCCTTCCTCATTTGTTCCTCTTCTAAGAAAAATATCCAAAGGTCATTCTTATGAAAAGAAAACAGACATACCTGCCTTTATTTTTCGAGTGGGTGATACGACAATAATATCTATATTTTTCTCCTGTGCCCAGACTGGTCAAAATGAAAAAGAAGTCATCATGAACCGCGTTTTTTTTTTCAATAGACTAATTCAGCAAGGTACTAATGTGACTGACACAGATATAGGTATGTACTAGTCTTTTTAGCATCATCTCTCCCCACTTCCACTATAATATCAGAACTTACTGTAGTCTAAAAACTACATTTAAACATCTTATTTGAAAAGAAAATTCTTTCATTGAGAAGATTAATTAAATTTTAAATAATATTATTTCACCATCCCTGTCTAATCTGTCAAAAGTACTTGAATTAATATACTTCTTTAAGGGGCAAACTCATTGGCCATGTACTTAGAATCAAGTCTCACTGAAACTGTACTTTAATGAAAAGTCCTGGTTTCCAGGAGGGATAGGGACATCACTGAAGTGTGAAGAGGATTTTTGTTTTTTCCTAAGATTAATTCAGTTTAAGAAAAACAATTAATTTTTTAAGTTCACAATAGGTTAACCGGAACACGGTGGGCAGGGGGAGAAGTATCAAAAAGGTTTCCTTTCCTTTTCTAAAACACAATCAGGAGTAAACAGTGTAACTTCTCGTGTGCCTCTTATGAAGTCAGTTCATTTTCTTGACTAGAGATAATGCATCCAAAAAAACTATTTTCCAAGTGCTTTTCAACTTGGCATTTAAAGTTCACTGTTTTGTCAATCATGCAAAGCAAGTCTCAAGTCCAGGACGAGCTTAATCACACATAGAGAAGAAATCTGTCCAGAAATGTTTCTGGTTGCATTGAAACAAACCACACAATTTATCTTTCTCTCCCAAATTTTTAACCCTACAAAAAATTACTCTTTTATGACTTTCATTGCCAGCCTTGGGACTTGTGCTTGTAGAGTTGCTATTGCTCACAGTGATTTTTTTTCCCCCCCCTCTTCTGGTACTTGGAAAAAAACAAAAGGATTTTCACTTGAACTGGTCAAGTGAAAATCCAAAAAAACAACCAATCACAAAAGTGGTATCAATGCTGGCTACCAAATAACTTAAAATACAACTTCAGCAATAATTAGTACAGCAGTATCCTATGCGACGAACACTATGAACTCATTAAACAAATCACTTTTTGCTAAATATTTCAGATCTTAAAAACAACAAAAGAAAGTAAAATATGTATTCTACTGTGAGCAAGTACATGAAAAAGGATTAGATTTCAGCAGAAGCACAATGAGAGTAAACAGTTGAATTCTGACTTCTGAATTCTCATCCATTTAGTGTACCACAAAGTATTATTGCCTGTTCTCAGTGGATAAACAAGTCATGCTTCTTACGATAGCTTGATGCTTATGAGTCTTTTTCTATATGTAAATAAGAGAGTTGCCAAAGACTCTTTATCAGTGGTCTCTCCAAGGAAGCTCATGCTCCACTTCACATCCTAGATAAAGGAGGCCTGAACAACTAACGTGCATGCAGTTAGGACAACTATCTCAAATACCACCTGAAAACAGAACTGCGCATATTCAAAAAAAGTGCATGCAATTCAGTGGATACATACACTTTTTAACCAGTTTCACTTCCAACATTTCAGAGTTTAGCAGAAAAATCTGTTATTTTTAGCTTAGAATTGTAGTATCTCAAATCTTTTCATCTTAAATATTCAGTACAGCATACCAGACAATATCCTGAACAATGCCATATCCAAAATAATCAAGTTATTACAGACCAAGTTCTCTTTTCAGACAAAGGTAACTCATCCCATCCACGCAGTACATAAACCTGAAATGTCAACTCCTATATAGAAGTTCTCAGCCATAAAAACTGGAAACATAAAAGTTTGCTGAAACATGTTTTCCTCCCATTTCTAACATATCAGTCAACAATATTCATACTTATCAATGCTTATATCATGACTTCAGATGTGCAAAAACAACTGTTCATTTTTTTGTCGGATAGCTTGAAGGTAAAGTCCACTACTTCCTTCCCAGAAAGAATCTCGTGAACTTAACAAAGCACTATAAAATGATGAAAAGAAAAANGAGCAAGAAAAAAGTATAATGGTTTATAAAACAGCTGGAAAAAAAAAAAAAACCACAACAAAACAACACTACCAAAAAATCCCCACAAACCCAACAACAAACCAAAAGCTGAAGTAGTCGAGGATATTTCTGTTAGCAGTTTTACATCTGAGAAAAAGAAATCAAGTACTAACCTTCCGGGGAAAGGCAGTATGAATGTGTCCGTAGGAAACATTGTTACTATATTTATGTCAAAATAGCTTCTGCATGTAAGAGACCATAGAAACAGTTACCGAAAACTGCACTTCCCAATCACTCCTTTCTCCCCATAGAGAGATTCTTACTCCTCTCATCCATTGGGGAGCTCTAAAACTTTAGATAAGTTAGGCCGTAACGAGCAAAGAGCTTGAACTATTTCCCTCAAAAAAGAATGATATCAAAATGGGAAACTTATAAGAACATACTTTGAAAGCTTACTAGCATTTTCCTGTAAAAGAAACTTCCTTCTCTCTTACCAAATGGTTGTTCACGACTGGTGAGTCCTTAACATTTCTGGGCACAGGAAATCAGAAAGTTTGGCACAGTTGGAACTTGAAGTCCCAGTTGCTGCCCTTTAAGAAGTCTTCCAACATTAATTATTTTCAGCATACTTTTTTTTTTTTTTTTTTTTNTTTTTTTTTTTTTTGGTAAGCAAGGACATCACTGAACAAGACTGCAGATAAACAGACCTTGCAGAGCCAGCCTATCTCTGGGGAAGCAGCCCTATGGACCTTAGCTTTGAGCACTGACTGCACCTCACCTTTCCAGCACTGAGGCAAGCTGTGAATAACCAGCTGAAGTGCATTCACTAGAGGGGACAGAAGAAAATAAATTTCTTAATTCTCACATTTCTTGCCATCATTCCCCTATCAAACTAAAAATCACACTACGCTGACACTAAGAATGGCCATGAAAAGTAAGGTTAAAAATATTCAAACCTGGTACAACGAGGAACTTTTTCTTATTTTATTCCTTTCCAGCCCAAAACGGAAGGCGGGAAGGGTATATTTTGGAGGGAGAGTGGGAAAAAAGACAGGATCACAGAAGACTGTTGACAAAACAGAAGTGAAGAGGAAAACAAACACCAATAAAAAGGCTTTAGCCTTCACTAAACACAATGTTTTTCCTCCACTTCAAGTATAAACACCGACAGGGAGGTCAGAAAAGGCTTGAAATCTTAGCGCTACGGCCCGGTACCTCAAGATCCCCTTCAACTGGGGCCAGTAAGGATCTGACCTAGCCCTCTGGCCCAAAGCGAGCGCCGAACCCCCCTGCACCGAGGGCTGCACGTCCCGGCGGACGTTTATGTAATCTTTTACCGAAGCCACCATNACTCTCGCGAGAGCTGGGCTGTGGGGCGGGGGAACCGCCCCCCCCCAGTCCACTCACGCGTAGGGCCGTCAGGGTCAGAGGGGTGGGTCGTGCTGGTGGGTGTTTGAATGATGGGTTTAACTCTTTTGTGGAAATAGCTTTGTGAAATAAAGCCGCGGCCCGGTGGTAAAAGGGGGTTAGTGTGGCTTGTTAGCGAACAGTATCCCTGAAATGTCACCAGTAACCGATGTGGAAAGGCCTTGTGTGTATTCTTCACAAATAACGAGGGTTCTGCCCTTGAATTTTATCACGGTAATGAAAACAACCTGTAATCAAGTGAGGCAAGTATTGAATCATTCTTGAGGACGTGCATTGAGCATTAAGGGCTGCAAGGGTGCTACATGGTTTGAGAAGTTCAGCCAGCTTACAAAATCAGAATGGTCAGAGTTGGAAGGGACCTCAAAGATAAAGATCATGGAGTTCCAACGCCCTGCTATGGACAAGGACACCTCCCACCGGAGCAGGTTGCTCAAAGCCCCATCCAGCCTGGCCTTGAACACTTCCAGGGATGGGGCATCAACAACTTCTTGGGGCAACCTGTTTCAGTGCCTTATAACCCTCACAGCAAAGAATTTCTTCCTAGTATCCAATCTAAATCTCCCCTCTTTCAGTTTAAAACCATTACCCCTTGTCCTATCACTAGACTTCCTGACAAAGAGTCCCTCTCCAGCTCTCCTGTAGCTCCCTTCAGATACTGAAAGATTGCTCTAAGGTCTCCCTGGAGCCTTCTCTTCTGCAGGCTGAACAGTTCCAGTTTCCTCAGCCTGCTGTCATAGGAGAGGTGCTCCATCCCTCTGACCATCTTCATGACCCTCTGCTGGACCCATTCCAACAGTTCGATGTCCTTTCTATGTTGAGGACTCCAGAACTGGACACATGTCCTGGGTTAAGAGGCCCAGGACTTACTTCTGATGCTGGGAAAATTGCACTTTCAGAAGACTAGGGTCTGAATTCATGAAAATATTTACTTTATGGCCAGCCAAGCTCTGTGAGATTCAAGGTCTTGGTGTTTTCAAGCCTTGCCAGATGCAGGGACAAGGAGGAGCAAGGCCTGGGCATTTGACCCAAGCTGGCCAACAGGATTATTTCATACCGTGAACATCACATTCAATATAAATTAGAAAAGTTTCCTGTGTAGCTGGCTCTCCCTTCATGGTAGCGATCCAGACAACTCCTTGCCCCAGTGCCGGACCCCTCAGGCCTTCCTTTCCTCCCAAAACCGTTGCACTCGCAGTGTCCGACATTTGCTGTCCCTGCTGGGAGCACACAGATTCTGCTGGTAGAATTGGCTGAGTATAATTCTTGTAAATCTTTTATCAGTATCGGGATTAATACTGGCTCTTTAGTATTATTGTTAGTTTTTAAATCTTATTCTATTAAATCTATTTACATTTCAACCCTTGTGTTTCTTTGCATTCCCCGATTCTCCTTTCCTGGGTGGGGAGGGGTCATCGGGTGATAGAATAACTGTCTGCACAACAATAAATTGTTATGGGTTTTCTTAAACCATAACAACACAGTACTCCAGGTGGGGACTTACAAGCGCGGAGCAGAGGGGGAAAATCACCTCCCATGAGCTGCTGGTCACACTTCTATTGATACAGCCCAGGATACAGTTGGCTTTCTGGGCTGTCACCGTGAGCTGCCAGCTCATGTTGAGCTTCTCATCCACAAGCACTCCCAAGTCTTTCTCCTCTCCAGCCATTCTCTGCCCAACCTGTATTTCTGCCTGGGTTTGCCATGTCCAAGATGCAGGACCCTGCACTTAGCTTGGTTGAACTTCATGCAATTTGCATTAGCCCACCTCTCAAGCCTGTCCAGATCCCTCTGGATGGCATCCCCTCCTTCCAGCTGAACTAACTTCATTATAATACTAAAAATCATACTCATAGGTCAGGAAGACCCAGGTGAAGACCTTTACTTTGAGCATGCATAGTAGCTATAGCTTGATGGTGTGACTGTGTGTAAATTAACATTCAAACATGGATTGGAGTTACAATACTGATGTTGTAAAATGCACATGAAAATCGCACGGAGAGTTCTGATGGGTGTGCTTGGTTTGTGGAAACCACTAATCACCCAGCCTTGCTGTCAGCTCCAAAATAAATGACGAGTGTCTCATGCTGGTATATGCGATTGGCTGTTGTACTCCAGGCCACAGATCCAACTCTTTGGACAACAGCTGAACCAGGAGAGGGACTTGACACTTTTCCAGCCTGCCACTGGGCCTCCTGCTTCGCTGGGGGAGGACACAGGAGTTGGTAACCCAAGGCAACCCCCAAGTGCAGCCCCTTCTAGCCCACATAATTTCACAAGCAGGAGGACTCACCCGTAGCCATTCCAAAAGGAAGCGTCTGGCAATGAAAGACACAGTTGCCTGAGACTTGGGAAAGAAGAAAGATGTTTTCCTGGGACACCAGGTTAGCTGCAGGCAACCAGTTTTTCACCTTCCTCGTAACATAATAAAAAAGAAAACAGGAACCATCTAGGATGGATAATGATTTACGTGCCATTTAAGACTGGGATTAGTAGGGGCCAGTTTGGCTCCGTGAGGTGAGATAAGGTCAAGTTAGACTCAAGAGCAACAGGCAGTGTAACCTACAGGTTCAGATGACAGAAGGATCTCCAGATCTGTCTTACCAGGACACTTTACCTCAAGTAGCTCTTCACTTAAAAATGGACTGAAAGATTGAGGTGTCTCCTGATTAGGAAAAGGCATGGCCATTCCCTGTGCTATACTGCGAGCACTGCATGTCTTGTTTTTAATATCTCTTTCCACTGTAACTAGTTTTTAGTATTCCATCAACGTCTCATAGAAACTTCACCATTACTTGTTTTTACCTTTGTAAATTACAGCTCCCACATCAATTTTCCTTCTTATAGCTACGTTATCCTGGTATCAAATATTAGGGCCTCTTTCTGCCTACTAGCCGTTCCAAGAAATAATACAAAATCAAAATAATTTCATGATGTGTAGACATAACTTTGTGCATCACATTCCATAGTATTTATAAGGCAATACTATGTATCTGTACATGGCAATGCCTTTTCATCCTGTGCTACTTCTCCAGTCCTCGTGTAAGCAAGGTCAACCTCATACCCTTTCGGGCATGGTGTCTCACACATTATTTTAGTAAATATAAGCCTTGCGTCCTTTGAAAAATCAGCTGAAAAACATCTCACCATAACACTTGTTCCTGCAATATAATTCATGTAAGTGAAAGAAAAATTTCTCCTATTTTCTAAAGCCTTTCTGATGTGAGAAAAATCCGTCAGACTTGGCACTGTGTGTACATAGATTCCTTCAAAGAGCCCTGTTTTTCTTATGCTGGTTATAAACTGCTATCACCCTAATAGCTTTTGTTTTATAAAGGATTAAAAGCTTATCAAATTATCCTATCAATGGATCATGGCCTTACCCTTGCCGGGAGTGTCTATCACTGATAAGTGATCTTATCCTTCTGCCAGCTGCAGAACCTTTTAAAACAACTTCAGCAGATTTTCAGTTAAGGGAAATTATTTTCATTAGGTTCTGAGCAAGAAATTGAATTATGACTGAAAACAGTACGCGGCCTTTATTTGTGATTTTCAGCAAATCTACTGCGTTCAGACTGCGAACTGCCATGGCTTTGTTTGCAGCTGGCTGATACTTCTTCCTGCAAGGGCTGCGCTGGAATACGCTGGGTAGAGGTGGTCACAGATCCTGCAGAACCGCTTTGGTTCTTCAGGCCTTACTGATTCCATAGGTGAAAAGCACACAGGATTTGCAGTGTGATGTGCTAGCAGGCTAACCGGTAGGCAGCAATCCCAGACACCGGTCTGAGGACAGTGAAGAACTCAGGAAGAAGGGATAGCTCAGGACACCAAGTAAAAGAATGAAAGGAAGAGTTTTACTGATAGCTGCTTTTTAATCTCATTACAACACAATATGGTGTGTTTACAGCTGACACACCCTAACATGCTGATATCATAAGAAAATACGGAACTTCTCGTTTCCTTCCTAACTAGATTGTGACTCTTCAGATTAATGTTTGGCTTACTTTGTAACAGAAAGGACATGACCTTTTATTCTCTCCTCTGTGGATAGACAGAGAGCCTACATAATGACATGCCGGGCATGGGCATCCAGCTCCCAGCTGCCACCCCCATGGGGAAGGGGCACTACCTTCCCCTTCCCGCGCCTGCTGTCAGCAGTGAGCTGTGGCGCAGGAGCTCTGGCTGATTCCTGACACTCCTGCTGGGCCCCTTCCACTTCTCAACCTGGGGTCAGCAAGGGCAGCCACCAGAAGAGGGGCCGGGGCACAAGTCCCTCCCTTTGGTGCCCGTTCTCACTTCTGTTGCAACACCCGTGAACTCAGCTACAGACAAGTTGTGTACTGTACGTTTTATTGTAGTGTGAAAGTGAATGCACTGTTGGACACTGACACATTTCAACTTTGGCCTGTGAAATTTCATACTGCAGGCACTAAAAAAGCATGAGCTTTTTTGCTCATGCTGCATTTTTTTCTTACCTCCTCAGTGAATATTTTTTCCCCAAAAGCCCTTTTCTTCACCTTTAGCTTAGAAGTACCTGAAAACCAGAAAAAGCATTGAATTTATCCTGTGGAATTACGAAACGCTGCCACAGACTCCTTCCCATTGTTTTGACCCCTAACATCAGTAAATCTTCGTTCTTTGAGTCTTTCAGGAACTGTAATTCTTCTCACATGCTGCTGAATCCTGTCATTTGTAACTGCTGCTGAATGTGCTCACTCAGTCCTTGCCTTCAGCTTTTTAAAGGGGCACTATACAAAATATTCTCAGTATCAGAATAGCGGAAGACAAGGAAGGCTATCCCTTCCCAGTATTTTGACATAAAGAAGCTAAGGCTGTTCTGAAAGTCTTCTAGAATTTCAGCATTTTTGCCTGTGTAGAAGGGCTTGGAAGTGGCTGATTTACTGTTTTTTGGTTATTGACCAAAGCATTACTTTTTTAATAACAACAAGGCCTATGAATGCTCCAAAAAGCGATACCAAGTATATATGTATACATCAGTAATTCCTGCTTGTATTTCTCTAATAACGTCTGAGAAAAGTCCAAACGAGGGTTCTAAATCATACTCCTACAAGTCTCTAAGTTCAAGATTGCCCTTCTGCAAAGCACATCTATATGAGAAATATTTTTCAGTGTAATGCAGTAGAAAATTGGTGTATATTTGTAAATTATTTCACTTGCACAAGTACAATGACATACTTTGTGTTCTTTCTGTACAATAAACATCCATGAGTCACTCATTAACAGCAGTGAGCTCGCTTATGTCAATGATACACAGGCAGCTTTGAAAAAGCTGGCATTTTAAGTGGCTTGTTTAGAGTTTGCCTACTATGCTAGAAATGCTAGAAAATGTTATGTTCTTCCCTGATTTCTTAATAATAGACTACGGACAGGTAGCTTCTTTTTTTTTTTTTCCCCCCTCTGAAATGATTTATTGTATGGAATTAATCATATTTTAACTTGCTTCTTATGAAAACAATGCACTGCAGCGGGGAACAACTGTTCCACTTCATGTACTCTTTGACCTTGTCTTTGTTGCCCTTGATCTTTCTGCAGAGTTGCTTTGGTTTGTGAATACCCGTGGCAAAAGCCTGGCCTTAGTGAGGTCAAGAGAAAAAATGCTTACTGACCTCCCCAAGATCTGGAGTTCCTCTTCTGTGTCCACACTGGGAATCAGTTGAAGAAGTGCTTGATTCTGTTCTTGAGCTCTTATGACCTTTAGCAGGGTAAAACAAGTCAAAACACAGTGTAGCATCTTGCAAAAACATGAAGTGCATAAATACATAAACGTTGACACTTAGTAGCATGGTCCTAAACATTTTGTGAAACCTTTCTTCGCAAAAAAACTTGCTTTGTTCATGTCTTTTTTATAGCTCTGTTTTATAGCTGTCGCCTGCAGGTTAGAGTGGTATTTGCTTCTCTTTTTTTGTACTGTTTTCATTCCATGAAAGACATTTTGTAACAGCTCATGTTGCTGTCGCATCTCTTAATATTTCCAGTGCAGTACATTCTCTTTCACTTCAGTGATCTGATACAACCTTTTACTTGGTGAAGGAGATACATACTGACTGGTATCCTTTCTTAGAAGAGATTAGTAAAGACGTTTTCATTTATTCATCTTTTATGTGGCTTTTGGTAAATCTTCCATTTTATAAGCTCAGAGTATCTTCAGTAGTTGTTTCCAAGGTAAAAACTAACCATTATTAGATCCTTCAGTCTTGCAAATTAAGAGTTAACAGTTAACAAGCTTTTAAAATTTCCACTTCTATTCAGAGTTTTATGTTCATTTAACAGACTGAGATTAAAGCTACTTTTGAGGAAAATCATGAAAGGGCTGTCCATTCTTTCCCCATGTATTTATAAAATATTCTATGATCACTAATAATTTAGAAAATGGAAATTGGGATTTTTTTTCTTTGCATTATTTACTGATCACTGTATCAGTAAGCATAGCTTGTGCTCATCAGTTCATTTATGCCCAGTGAGCTGGGTGGGAAGACCAGACCAGGTCATTTGCTACTACCTCCCCTTCACTGTTTCTTTATCCTGGAGCTCCAGACAGTGGTGTTTCAAAGTGATTTAGAAAGCTCCAGGCTTGGCCCCTGTCTCTGGAGACAGTCTGAGTTACACTCCTTCCCAGCAGGGACCAGCAGGATTGGGGCTGGGGAAGGGCAGGAACTGAAGTGGGAGATGAGGACAGCAGCTGAGGGTGCTGAGCTGGACTTCATCTTTTGAGCAAGGGCAGCAGGGTGGCCCCAGGGTGGGTGTTTCTCACAAGAACCCTCCATCATTTTTCTAGCACGCTGCTGCCAGGCCAAAGGGCTGTGCCACAGCAGGGCTGTGAGAGCCAGGCGGGCTGCTCAGCATGCTACCACTGTGCAGAATACCTGCTGGTGAGCTCTGTGACGTGTGGGTGAGAGTCATCTTACATGTGATGTAGGAATCTTGTCTTAGTGCAAATGCTAAACAGTGCCAACTCCAAATGCATCAGTCAGTTTTCAAATGTCATCAGTCTTTTTGTGGATGGAGTATTTTTATGTGCCACACTGCAGNCCTTTCCTTTCCTTTCCTTTCCTTTCCTTTCCTTTCCTTTCCTTTCCTTTCCTTTCCTTTCCTTTCCTTTCCTTTTCCTTTCCTTTCCTTTCCTGACAGCAACCCTGTTTCTTGCCACGTTCTGAGCAATGACTGGGTAAGGCCAGGACTCGGCTGCTTCCAGCTCACTTGGGAATTAGCCTGATGGCCTTTTAGTTGATCTGTTCTTTCCGTAGACCTGGGTGACTCCATCTAGCCTTGGAGAAGTTATTCCTACAGCTATCCTGCTGGCACTGAACGTTGGTTAGGCTGCTCATGTATAGTTGGTTACTTCAAATTCACATTAAAAGCTATTGAAATATGCATTATGCAGTATGATTTACTAGAATGTATTTGTCCTTTTTATGTAAACCTTAAATTATTCAGTAAGTCTATTCTTCTCTCAGAGCTACTGTCAATTTCAGGTTGAGTATAATACCAAATATTTATTTTTAGTTTACAATGAAATGTTAAATAATATGTAAATAAATATATAGACTCCACATTCACTTAATGAATACTCTATCTATACTGCCAGTCTTTTATAATAAGGAATATTACATTATATATTTTTGACTTTCATATAAGTTTTCTGTATCATATTTAAAAGAGTGACATCCTTTAGAGGCGTCCGTAACAAACTTGTCTGAGGTATGACACAATTACTTTACTGTTCCTTTCATGTTTATATCAAGGTTTTAGATGCATATGTTTCCAAATTTGGTATCAGCATATCTCCACAAATATATCCCATAATGATGTTTATATTTAGGCTTTTAAAATGGCTTCAGATACTCAAGGGCTAGTGTAAAAAAGCTGTTTTATGCTATTTTGTCTACCTTTTACCTCTTTAAGGTTCTTCCTACACAGATTTAAGCAGATGGCCATTCAAGTATTGCGAAAGAAAAATATGAAACACACCAGCCTGTTCTTCCCTTTTGCAGTGTAACACAAACATGAACCATTTTCCCTTCAAACCCTTCTTATCTCACAGGCAGTTTGTGATGTAGTTTCACTTTTTGTTCTTTTGCCAGTAGTTTTTAGTGGTGTACAGTGAAATCTCCTGCATTGTTTCTTTCTCTGATTGCTATGTTTCGGTAACAGATCCATGTTCCTCTGCTCAGGCATTCATATATACATAGACAGGATGCCTGACCAGTTGGGCGTACTTGCTTTTTCTGTATTAATATTAGCTTCTTTGTATTGCTTTTATCCCCCAAAATAGAGAAGAAAAGCAAGAGCAACCAAATCAAGGAGAGCTCATCTTTGTGTTACTGCAAATTGCTTCCACCATTTGATGGCATATTCATAGCTCTGTAGAAATATAAAAAACCCATAGAGCTCAGACTCATAAAACAATGACATTTCAGCCTGGTGGTAGATTCACAATTGACTACTTTATGCTGCATAGAAAACAGCATTGCAATTACTGATTTTGAGTGGAACTAACCACACTTAACAAGGCTGTCTTTCTCATCACTTGATCACACATGTCATCTGTTTTCCTTTAAATGGTAATAAAGTGTTTGTGTTTTTATAGGAGAGAGTGGTATTGAAACATCCTGCATTTTATAAATAACAAATTGTTAGATTTTCTACCATAGTTGTTGACAGGATCTAAAATTTACACATTAACATTTTAAGACATATGAGAAGGTGGTGGGTTGCCCATTAGTACTAGACTTCCATCTGTTTTGCAACTAAAGAATTCAAGTTTTTGACTAGTTTTTTAAATCAAAACTAAACACAATTTCCTTGTTTAAATTTTGCTGTAAGTGTAAAGTGCCTCTTTACACTTTACAGTGACCTTCCTGAAACAGCATGTGGTTTTGTGATGCAAACTGCTTAATCTGCCCAAGAGCAATAATGCTTTCTCGTGACTCTTCCTCCACCCTATATTGTACACTCCACCTCAATGGGCTAATTTTATGTACTGCTGAGTCAATATTTACCACTTTGCTGCTGCCTGCAGTGGTTTTAATCCCTGCCTGAGCAACTGAATGGTAGCAGAAGCTTTTTAAAGCATTTTGGCCTTAATCCTGTCATATTTAATGAGTTTCTAGTGAAAGTTAAGGGTGCTCAACACCCAAAAGCACTGGAATGAAAGTCTGACTGCAGAAACCATGTGTAACAGAGCAGCTCTAAGATATATCATGTATTTTTCTATTTGAAATTTGATTATTATTGTGGCATAACATTATTTGCTTGTTCATGAATTTTAATATTCCATTGCAGAGGCTCATCAAGAAATATGCAGAATGTATAAACCACTTGATTTCACAGATGAGAGTTGGCACATGCAAGAGCAGGATTTCCTTGTCTATCCTAGCTCCCGTTAGCAGGTGGAATGGCAAAAGTGCATTTAAATGTAACGTGCACGGGGAATAAAAGGGACTGTGCAGAATAACTATGACGGAGAATTACCTCAGGTGTTTTGATAAGATAAAGTGCTGATGTTGCTGATAATGGCACATCAATAGCTGTTTGGTGGAGCAGGCAGCAGCATCACTGACAGGGGAAAAATAAGCTGTCACATTTACTGGGGCAGGTGCCAGAGGCAGCTTATGCAGGAATGACAGCAGGGAGGGTTTTCCTGGCATATGCGGGTGGTGTGGTGGATGAGAAGGAAGCTGGTCGTGTTTTATTTGCCTGGGCCTTGGTTGTTACTGTTTATTGTGTGTATTGCAACAGTTCTGTAGGACTTGACTGGGCAATGGGGAAATACTGCATGAGGCAGGGCATGTGTAAAACCTGGAAGGTGCATTTTTCACAATGTTGTTCTACCTCTACAGAACAGATAATAAGATAATTTCCCTGCATATGTGAACAGAAGGGATCCTTTTGTACCAGAAGCACATGCCTGAGAAGGAATCAAACTTAAGAGAAAGAGGGAAATGAAGTAACAACAACCATCGAGAAGCAGACGTCCTGCCGTGCTTTGGTATTACAGGAGAAATGGGGAGAGACAATTTCTAAGGGAGTGTAGTGATAGGACAAGGGGTAATGACTACAAACTGAAAGAGATATAGAATAGATATGAAGAAGAAATTCTTTCCTGTGAGGGTGGTGAGGCACTGGAACAGGTTGCCCAGAAAAGTTGTCCATGTCCCGTCCCTGGAAGTGTTCAAGGCCAAGCTGGATGGGGCTCTGAGGAACCTGCTCTAGTGGGAGGTGTCCCTGCCTGTGGCAGAAGTTTGGAACTTGATCTTTATGGTCCATTCCACCCTGAAAAATTCTATGATATACTAAATAACTTTGTATATACAGATCCAGATCCAGGCAAGGCACTTCCAGGATTTTTTTTTCCTTATTAGTTGTATTTTTTGTAAGCAGTTTTCTCTGTCAGGTTTTCATACAGTGATTTAAAACCACAAAATACGCTTGAACCACACAGATATTAAAATGCTGACAGGGCAAAGACAGCTGTGCAAAGCTTTATTCATAAATACAGTTAATTGACCTGTAAAAAAAATGTTAACAGCAGTATTGTAGAGATGGTGCCCTTAAACACATTTTGGAGGAAGAGAGATAAATTTCTTTTCTGCAATTCCAGCATTTTAATCTCTATGTTAACTGCTAGACTTCCACTGGAAAGGCCACTGTGATTTAGTGGCATTGATAAATAAAGCATTGTGCTATGTCAATATCAAAGTCTATGAGGAGTTTTTGTTTGAAATTTACATTAAGTACATTATTTTAGTTTTTGGGAGTGCTTGGCAAAGAAATAGGTAGCAAATACAGTCGCAAGGAAGAAAGAGAAACCTGATGTGCATTTCTTTGTTTTTACATGTTACTCTGTCTTCCTCTTAAATAAAAATATAAAGACCCAGCCTTGCCTCAAGATGAGAGAGCTATTGCTTGATAGTAATCAGGAAAAATCTATAATTAGGTTCTGTGTTTAAATATACCAGTCCAGAGGGGATAAATATTCAGCACTTAAAAGCCTAAAACTGGCAGTTCAATCTAGGAAATTGCTTTCTGCTTTTAAATTCCCCACAAGCATTAAACAGTCCTGCTTACTGTTTTGAGAGAGTGTGTGTGCATATGTGTGCATCCACATGTATGTGTTTTTGTGTGAGAGAAAGAGACTATGAATCATCACTAATGCATGCTCCTTGGCATGTTTTCAGAATGCATAGCAATCAGCAATGATTACTTGGAATATGAAGAGATATGAATCTTTAATTATTTCATTGCTAGATGATTCAACCAAAAGCTCATCACCTTTTGGTTTACAAGATTTTTACCATCCTAAGAATTCACAGTTTTCGTATTACATCAGAAGTACTGTCTAACAAAAAGTGGATTTTTTTCTTTGATGTAACACTACAGTTTTTGTATTAACACTAAATTACTATCTGACAAATCAATATTTCATTATTTTAATGTGCTATGTAACAAGCAACACAAAATTTGAGACAATAGATCAGAAACATTAAAATCACCATTTTGGTTTTGATCATAGCTAAATGAAATTTTCTGTGACAACTGTAATTTTCCATTGAATGGTTGATACACATGTCATTAAAAATAACTTGTCACTGAAGAGCCAGTGAAGTATTATGTCTTAGTTTCAGCACTGCTTGCACAGTTTTACAACTGTCATCTTCAATAACTTACAAAACTGTAAGCAAAAGAAGACTCAAAAAAATATTAACCCCCCCCCCCCCCGAACTCTTTAACAAAGCAATGTAACAATTTTACCAAAGCATGTAAGTATTGGGAGGGGGGACTGACAGAAGGAAATTAAGTGTTTTGCATTTTTCAACTTACATGTTAATCCTAAACTGGTTTTAATAGTGAAAGCTTTGAATCTGTGGGGTCCCAACTATCACTGCATTCTTTTTTTATGAAGATACACTGCATAAAAACCACAAACATATTTTAGGTTAGGGAAATAGTAATGGTTTTAAGCCCACTTTGCATAATATTATATTAAATAAAATAATTTAATTGGAAGAAATTTGAAGTTTTATAAAAGAAGGAAAAATGAGCAGATTTGCTGCACAATTGTTTAATGTCCACTGGTCAGATGACAGGAAGCAACACAGAAATTAAAGCACAATGAAAATCATGCACTAAATGTATCAGCTGCTAATTTTATCGGTTTTGCAGAAATCTAATGAGAAGAATATCTGCGGATAATTATAGTTCTTCCTCAGGCAAGTCATCTAAGTTTCAGGCAAGCATGGATTTAATGTACTGATTAGAAAAAGGAACTGAGAGATAGGCCTGGGAATTGCCCAAACTCTTTCATAGATACTAAATATATAGCATGCAAGAATATTATCTTCTTTTATGCACATCAGATAAGTGACATCTGACTTGGGGTGTGAAGCTGACAAATACTGAAGTACATAAATATTGATGAAACATATTACCAGACAATATGCCTTTGGGCACAGCAATGAAGCAGGGTGAGAAGCTCACTAGTGCCCTCTAAAGATGGTATTTGTCTCCCATTTGTTGCAAGTAGTTGGTAGTTACCCCATTAAGACACCATCATAAGGCACGGTGGCCAGAAATAAGGTAAATGAGTAAAAAGAGAAGTGTGCCCCTTCTCTTCCATTACCCCTGGTAAAAGAAATATGACCCAAGATGGCTGGGGCACTAAATTTATTCACAGGTGCTGGTATTAAGATATGGGGTTTTTAAACCTACCTTCCAGTGCTTTGCTGAGAGGCCCCAGTGCAGCATCAGTCAGTGGCATAAACCTGCCTGTCACGTCTTCTCGGTTTCATACACAGCTCCCTTTGTTGCTGCTTTCAATCTCCTTACAAATGGACCGTGGGCACGGGACAAATCAGGTGGCACACAGATTAATACAAACTAGGTTATTTTGCAGTTAGCTGCTCTCCGTTAAAAACTGCCTACACTTTTTGACCTCTACATAAAGGAATTTATTCAGTGTAATGCACATGGTGAGCACCTGAAGGTTGTGTAAATGCATGTTACCAATAATTTAATGTACACCTTTCTACTCTGCAGTGCACACATCACACCAACAAAATTTCTGTTGCATTCTAGCAAACAAGCTGTGTGCAAAACAAGGTAATCTGAAGATAAATCCTTTACAAGCAATCTATTAATTTGTCACCTTTTCTAACACAGAAGCACTTTTCTGAATTTTACAGCTGAGAAGGGCACACAAAATTGGCATACTAGCACTATTTTCCCGTCCTCTGGCTTATAACTTTAGTCGGCAGCACCATAGCAGAGCCCCTGGCTGCGCGTGATCACATAGATACACCATAGAAAAATCCATGTACAGACAAAGATCAAACTACAGAAAACTCTAAAATGTGCAGCTTTGCATAATAACACGCAGCCACAAGCTGCACTAGTTGCAGTATTTGTTGGCTGTTTGGCTGTCAAGTGGCTTTTCTTTCAGCATTGCGTAGACAGAGTTCTGTTGCTTTTGTTACCTTTTCTTCCATGCAGATGTCACCTTATCTGGCCTGGAACATGCAGGAGTTTCCTTCAAGCCTGTCTTCACTGAAGTGCATGCTGATTTTTCTTACTGATCTCAATGGAAAAGCACTGAGCTATCTTTTCCTATTATTTCACAGCAGTTCTCTTTATTCTGCGGGATGCAGTGTTGCAGCATGGGACTTTGAACTCCTCTGTATGCCAGACCACACTTGTCATTAGAAATTATAGGGTGTGAGTATTTTAGGTATGTTCAGCACATTAAGGTGTGTCCTTAAATACAAGTCTATATATGCACAGAATTAATACTATTAAAAAAATACAGCTTTCTATATTACTTTTATCCTTTGGATTTTCTGTTTTTTCCACAATTTTTCTGCATTTACAAGGCAAATATGGGGATGTTTCAAGCTTCCTAAGAAAAACAGACCCATAGCGGACTCACAGTTCAAATGTCCTTGAGCATACTACAGCAGATGGGAAAGACTCCCTGGATGTCACTTGGACACGCCACCAGCTTACCAGCCTGCTCCAGCTCTGTGTGTAGAGGCTAGAGCACCAGGTCTGGTTCAGCCTTGGACAAGGGGGGCTTAGAGGCACTAAGCAGCATCCAAGGATCTGTCAGGGAGCTGAACCCTCAGAGGGGCACAGCGGAGGGATCGGGGACAGGAAAGGCTGAGGCTGGCCTCAGGAGGAGAGGTGAGTGGTGGCACAGGCTGCCCAGTGCAGGCTCCCTGCCTCCCTGAGCAACCTGGTCTGATTCCATGGCTGACCCTGCTGGGAGCAGCATCCTGAGCTCCCTCCTCAGATTATCCTATACCCGGATTATCCTATGGCACTATGGTCCTTTAGACCTAGTCCTTGCTCACTCTTAATGATGGGTGAGCCTATCATTTACATTAACAAAAAAATAGTCAACCTTGAAATTTTATATTACAAGCACTTTCAATATTAAGCATAGGAAAATGCATAGGAACTCTCTCAAGAGTGTCTGATGGAGCAGCTCCCTAGGAGGCACTTCTTTCTCCCTCCTTGCTGCTGCTGCTGCTGCTGCTGACTCCTTTTTCCACGTGAGAGCTAGTAAAGACGGATTGCTGCAATTCCACTTTTTGTTTACTTTGCTGCTACAAGTTCCTCCTTCATATCTCTCACTAAAGATAAAGAAAAGGGGAAATGGCAGCTTTTTCCTAAAAAATCACCATTCAAAATCTCAGGTTGCACAGGGATATGAGTGTTTCCTCAGTAATGATAGCCCTTTGAGCCTACCACATACTTCTGTGCACATAAACATCATCTTGAGGGTTTAGCGTCCTGGAACCCCAGTGATTTTACTTTTCATTTCATTTTAATGATGTTTTTAATTAAATGGAGTCAATTACGCTTTTTTGCTGTCTTGGTTAAAGCAAGATTTCTAGCTACTATTTCATGTTAATTAACAACTTTCCTGGGGATTGTTTATGTTTTAAGGTGCTGTTCTGAAGTTCAGCAGAGCCAAGCTTGGATCTTTTGTCAAAGGCTAAACTTTGGAAAATCTGTTTGCCCTTTTATCTTTACTTTCCAGTAAACAGTTCAGTGGATAATATCTGGGAATATATGTTTCTCATTTAACTCTTTAATCCTCCGCTATTTGTTTAAAATCCTGACCACTTACAATGAGCTATTAGTAGATGCATCAATTTTAGTATTTTATGTTTGACAAATAGAGATTTATGGTATGCTGTGACATTATTTGTCTCTGATAATGTAATTTCTGGCTAATTATGCAATATTATAACACCATCTTTGTGAGAATTTTGTTACTTCATATTTTGGCTTCTGCAGGTTCAGAACCGCACTCATCTACTTCACTGTTTTTTACAGGTTTTGTACTTGTATTTTTTTTTCACTCTCTACAGACATTCCTTCTACAGTTATACTGTGTGACCTCCACATACTTTTCTGAAGCCTGCTATAATACTTGCATTGACATCATTTTATTACCTTGAATAGCAAGTCATCAATGATACGTATCTCTGAATTGAGCTCATAATAAGTGGCTCAGTGTGTACTTCCCCTGCTGCCTTATTGGGGTGACCTCAGTGAGTTTCTGCAACGTCTCATCTTTTGCTGCAATTGCTGTGAATTTATTGTTCATTATTTCTGAAACTGTATCTAATCTAAGAAAATTACTTAGGTTATAAAAGCCCATAATTTTCAAATACAATTGTCAAATACTTTTGAAAGCATTTGCCTTATCAGATGCTTCATCAATCTTTAATTTCGTGTTTGCACCCTATTGTTGAATCATAGAGTAATACCTGGGGTTAAAAAAAGCAGTTGCTGTATTTTGGGAGGCATGCCCATTTATTTCTCCTTTCCTATGGCTATTGTGAGTTTCTGTTTTGCTTCTACCACAAANAAAAAAAAAAAAAAGTCAAGGATTCATCATTCTCACTGATTTCAACGCTGGCTCTGATTCTCCTGAGAACATGCTCGTTATTGGAGTGTCTGCCCAACACCATGAGTAACCATTGTCCCTCTTACTGGACTATACTATAAAATGCAAATACATATCTTAAATTCATATCCAGGGTGTTCCTTAAGGAGGGAGCTATTTTATAGTAACCACATATTTCCCTGCTTCCTGTGTCCGTGCCCTGTTTTTGATGATTTTGCTGCCCAGGCATCTACAGAGCCCTATAGCCTTTCCCTCCTTCTCTGTCTTCATCATCCCATCTATGCAGTCTCACGACGAACATCATCTACATATGTGCCTGAAGGAACACATTTGCTGAACACATTGGGTCAGATCTATTTGGAGTATAAGCACACCCCATCACTCCTTTTACCCTCCGCACAGCTTGCTATCCTTGCAGAGACGACATCAGGGAGAAATAGTTCCAGCATCCTGATAAGAAAATCCCTGTTGTGACTTGTTGCAAGGCCAGAGGGGTTTTGTAGACTGCTAGAAGTCAGGCCCAGGTTGCAGACGAAAAATGATATAGATGCCATGTACTCATCTGGGGACTGCCCTGGGAAGTACATTGCAGGGCCATCATTTCCACATTACATCAAGGTTTCTACTGACATAATTATTTTAGGCATTGATCTTGCCTACTGCATTATCTGTCAGGCAGATGGTAGAGCTGCAGTAACACAGAATTATCTACAACTATTTACTGTGCAAGGCCACTCCATGGAATTACATATTTTGGTTATTTGTCTGTGTTCAAAGTCTTCCCTAGAAGAGGAATAAGAATTGGGAAAACAGGTTCAGTCCAGTCTAAGGAAAAGAATTTGGTTGGAGTCTGGCAAAGCATTCAGATTAGGCTATTAAAAAGGAAACTGACTGCTCAGCCAAATAGAAAGATTTCTAAAATAAATTTAGTTTATTTTTATTCCCTCTGATTTGCTAACTACTAGAAGAAAAAGCATGTTTTGCTGGATAGTACTTTTTATTATGTGAACAACTGTAGGGGAAATAAATCCATGAACTTCAACTTAACTTCCTTAAATGCCTGATACTGTTAATGATATTGTCAGTATGATAAAGGACTGGCAAGTGTATTGCCAGAGTAAACAAATGATCCGAAGCAAAGCAAAAACAGAATCACAACCCCCAAAATCTTTCAGCAGAGGGTAACTAACAGGGACATTATAACATCATGCATCACTGCTAACATTTTGTCTAAAAATTATCTTAGTTGTTCATATGCATTCATTTAACGATTCAGGCCTAACTGTAAGGATAAATATAAACTAAAGTGATTGCTGTCATAGCTGTGGTGTGTCTCAGTGTAGAAGACAGGAACAAGAAATAGTACCTAATAGCAGCAGACTGGGGACAGCTACACTTTTAGATACAGAATGAGAGGACTGATTTACCCTCTGGCAGTGAGCAGGAAACATCCGAGAAAGGTCTTGTGCAGTACCAGGTGGCACCCTGAATCATTCCTCTGAATGTACTTGCCAGGACTTGCTAGCACAGAGGAGAAAATGATCTGCTGTGCTGTATGCTTTGCTTATGTCTAGGACATAATTTTGTTCAAAATTCCTTCAGCTGGAAATATGCATCTCATAAATACACCTTTTTTTTCCATGCCAAATATGATTTTCTCCTCTCTTATTACACGGGATGAACTTCTGGTTCCATTATTGCCTCTCTCGCATTTTCCTGTGGTCTGTATTCAAACTAGCCTAGTCCTAAAATAGTGACAGGATATCCAGATATACTATTTAATACTAGTTTAGGGTTTGGTCTATAAATCCGGGACAATTGTGCATGAATACCACTTCGGAAGAAGAAAGCTCTTCTGGCTTGCTGTACGCTTTCACAGCTGCCAATAATTTTCTTAAGCAGTCTAGAGACAAAACTGAGAGATCCTTGCATTTTACAGACTGATACTGTGAGTTTCTTGTTTCCCAGAAATTTCAGCTGAATCTCCTGTGCTATTGCCGTAAACTGAAGCTTTTACTCCATTTGATGTAGACTTGCCTGGGAGACAGTGCTTCTAGAACCAGGAAAACAGATTCTATGGAATGTATCATGTATCTATTCTGTGAAACTGCCCAAACTAAGCAGTAGCAAGATGTTGCTAAGCACATGGGCATGAGTAAATTTGCCCTGACGTTTCCCTTCTGCATTGACATATTTTCCAAATGACCAAAACCTCTTGGGTTTAAAGAAAGAGGTATTTCTCATTTTGGATGGTGCATTCTTGTAGCTAAAATAAATCATGCTGTTAATCTCTGTCAGTTGCTTCTACCATTCTGATAGAAGGAACAGTGAACAAGCTGAATGTTATGTTGTAAGACAGGCACAGTTGGGACTTCTTTCATCCTTAGAACTTTTTACTTGTTTATTGGTTAAGACCAGAAGCAGCCACATTTATTGTGGGAGGTGAGTTAAAGCATGAGGAGTAGTTTTTGTAAGTAAGTTTCTTCTTTGGCCACCTTGATAGGGTGTACCATTGGCATTGGAGCAGGAAACACTAATGAAAGACTGTAATTATGACATTTGATATTTGGTATTTTATGATGTTAGATCAGATTCCCAACACAGGTTTATGAAACATACTCAGGTGATATTTTTGTTATGATTTTGAAATGATTTGCTGAATGCAAAGCTTCTAAACTGAATAGAAAAAGGGCATCTGGCATTCTCAGAGTGCCCCACAAAACTACAGCTGAATGGAACATAAACTTCCAGAGGCCTTCAACAAAAGCTCATTGTCAAAGATTTCAATCAGTATTCCTTAGCCAGCACACTCATGATCTTTTCCCTCCCTATGATGTGTCACCTCTGCATCAGCAGTACAAGCTGATACAAGTGAATTCTTCATAAGTGCTTGTCGGCTTCCCAGAGTCACGAAATGTGCAGCATTTTACTGAGTCTGTCCGAAAACAGATGCTGCCTAGTGTAGCTCTAAAGCTGCAAAGCTGTGGAGGTCACACTGATGCTCACCTGTAGTATTTTAGCAGATACCACTTCAAAGGCTGTCAGTCTGCTGATTGCTTGAATCTCTCCATCCCTGAGTTTCTCTGGTTTTGTTTTGCACCTGGTCGTTGTATTTTCCACTGCATTTTACAGACACTGAATGATGCACACCGCATACCAAGATGATGTGACCAATTATACTATACAGTGCATAGCTTTTGATTTTTAAATCTGATTTTAGGCAAGGATTTCCAAATTAGCACAAAGTTCTCAGTTACCTCTTACTGTAATGTGCTCCAGGTCACTGGAGTTGCAATCAGGGCTGCAATTAGAGGTTTAGTGATTAGAATCGCCTCTATTATTAGCCCAGTATCATGAGTGAGGTTGTGATGCAATCAGAAACCTTGTTACCAAACTTTCAGATTAGCACTGAAAGGACTGTGTTTGAAAATGTGCTTACATTTTACAAATGTTCACTTTTTTCTTTCATTAAAAAAAAAAAAAATCGTGGAAGGGAGTGATCTGACACACAATGTATTTAATTTACCTCAGATATTTGATCTAAGTCGTTTCAAAAAAGGAAATGATGCTTGCATGTGACCTCATAAAATACTTTTATGAAATTCCATCTGAGTTTCTTATGCAGATTATGGCATCTACTTGCAATAGGTAAGACCAAAAGCAACTGAGAAGGCAGTTAGTTTTTTCAAGCACAAAACCAAGCAGACTCAGGAGCCCACTTTGGCAACTGAAATAGTACTTTAATGTATTTTCCCAGATTATTACAGATCTTCTCCACATCTTTTGCAACTGACCAGTAACAGCAAAATGAAGAATTGAATATGCAGAGATTTGCTGACCCAGGGAAACACAGGGCTGTGTGATGTGGCAGGCTGGCAGGAGAGGCAGGCTGGTGTGTTGCTTCACAGTACACGGTGGCACAAGCATTGCGAATGCTGCAGCAGCAGCAGAGCAGCAGGAAAGGCAAAGCAGTGGCTTGCAAAAGGGAGATTGACAGAAAAATACACAAGTGAGGCTGCCATGAAGAGGTATTTTTAGCTGGCAATACTTGGGTATATTGCCATTTGCGCTTCTGGCAAATTCTGACTGCAGCCTGCATGGGGCTGGCTCATACAGAGAGTGACCAGGGGCTGAGCCCAGCTCCCATGGGCAGCAGAGCAGGCCCAGAAAAGCAGCGTTTTTTCCTGGCATTTACATTTTTACCACCCTTCTACTTTTTTACTAGCGCTAGAGATCTGAATGGAAAGATGGACATTTTTCTCCTCCTAGTTCTTCCTTCCAGTATGCTTATGCCAGCACTAGTTAGCCACGGGGTGAACTGAGCTGGTCCGTCTGAGAAGAAAAAGAAAAAGAAACTTGCAGGATGGTTGTGTGGGCGCATGGTGACTTGTGTTAGCACCAGGAAAGATGGGGAGGGTGATAAGGAAAGGCAAGATCATCACCTTCAGCAGGGCTGACAATTTATGTACACCTGCAAATTATTGGTTGTTTTTAGAAATATGCTGTGACTTTCAAAGTTTTCTAAATATATATAAGCTTGAACAACGTGCTCATTTGAGCTTGATGGAAATTGGCTGGAGGTAGCCTGCGGCAACATTGTCTGTCTAACACCTGCTACACAGCCAGCACTCACCAGTGCGTGAGCTGGAACAAGCGAAGGCTATTTCATGACAACTCAATATACACGTTTGTTGACAGGTCTCATTAGGAGAAGGGGTCACTAATCCACCACTAAAAGTGAGTACCTTATCAGGCACAATTGCCTGCAGAACCATTGGCGTCTGACCACCAAATGCAGAATGCTAAAGTCCAAGTGCAGGTAGACTGCAAACAGCTATGCAGGCACGACAGTATTTATAAAATTCATTTGGAATAGCAATCTTTCTGACTAATTATTAACATTTTATAGTCACAAAAGCAACCAAAATGCTCAAAAGCTACCTCTCTGCTGGCATAATTGTATCTATGCCAGAGGCTTTGGACTACCGTACCTGTGCTAGGTAAAATGTGTTTGCAAGTGATGAATGATTCCTGCATAATTATGTAGTTGAAGACCAATTTTCAGCCCTGTTTCAAGGGATTCTTTCTTCATAATGGGACTAAGCTGTCTAAGCCACTTAGACTTACCTGAGTGATGCACCAAAAGAAAAGCTGCACTTTTCCTGCCCTGGTACTTTCCATATCTTTGGAAAAAAAATCACTTTGATGTAAGTACCTGTATATAACTTAGTTGAAATTAGTTCGAATACAGATTCCCAAAAAGGTTTCAGTGTTGTAAGACTGAGCAAAGAAATATGATTCTACTCTTAATAAATATCATTACCTACACTATTACTTCTTCAAAATGGCAGGTAACGATCCCTAAGTGAAAGGGAGAAAGAGGAAGAACACTTCCTGGTGTTAACAGCAGGTGAAAAAATGCTTGCCAACAGTTTTGTGATGTCATAGTTACCTTGCAAAGCCACACCCTCATTACTTCACAATAACTTGTTTGTGTACGTACAGCCAAAAATAAAAGTGTATATACAGGAGTTAGTATGACACAGGGATGGAATAGTTATTTTGATCTGTTTCTTCACATGGAAGTAGTTCTTAACACCACTGCCTTACACAGTGTCTCCAGGCTGTGGAGAAAATAAGAGTTTTAATGGATGGACATTAATACTCCTCAAATCCTGTGATTCTGAGAAACAAATGGTGTAATGGAAAGTATCTCTGTTCTGGCAAACACTGTAGAAGAGAGGCACTATAGGGAAACAGTCAGCTCTGCAGAAGAATTTTTGTCAGACAGAATAAAGGCAGAATCACCGCTGCAAAGCATTTTGGACATGATTGCACAAATTTCAGTTCTTATGTCAACAGAAAAAAATGTAGATGAAGATTAAGCAGCAACAGGATGTTTCTGTTGCTGCTGCTTTTTCTCTAGTTTATGTAAAGGACATTTCAAACGACCCAGTAGTAACTAAAATATCTGAAATCAATTCTGTGTTTTTCAAGTGACTTGCTGTCAGTTTTTACAAAGCAGTGAGCTGTCATCAATGACAGACAAATCCAGAGACTTTAAATAGAATGGGTAATGTCTGAAGCCTACAGCTTCAACAGATTAGGAGACAACATTATGCACTATATGTCATTGTTATGCTGTTTTTAGCATACAATCAGCTTTTCAGTACTGGATGGCTAAATCCTTTTCACGACTTTTTGGGTTGTTTGGGGTTTTTCTCAATTATTTTTCTTTTCTTATCTGCAATCCTTTGCTGCCCAGGCAAACAAGTAGGGTAGGATGTTTTTTCTCCCCAGCTATACTTTCGTAAATCAATTATAGCATGGCACCTTCTGGAACAGACACAGTCACAGACAGCTTCTGCCCTTGAGCCTCACAGGATCTCTATGTATTTGGAACAATACAGCACTTCGAGCAGTAGTCACCCAGCCCTTGATAGGAGGTTGGAGGTGTATTACTCTGGTCAGCTACCATTCTACCAAGAAAACCATTCTTGAAATTTCAAAAAGGCCTGCCTCAGGAAACCAGTGGGCTGGCAAACCGCGTCAGTGCATGCCTGCCTCAAACAGAAAGCAAGCTCTTCATCAGAGCTCACCAGTTCCTGGTTTTGAGTTCAGACACCCCCAAAATTGTCCTGTACTGAGCTCGATTGCCACCTCTAGTGATAGCTTGCCAATATTGCTCATGAAACCCCTTATGTAATATACTGGCTTCTATATGTGCACCTAGGCTTCTGTTCACAAGTTGCCAGCTTAGAAGGTGCTTTGCTAGTACCATTCTTCTCTACAAATAGCGAGACCTCTGTCTGCCTTCTACTGTGAGGAAATGAGGCAGAAATACAGAAGAGCAAGCAAAACCATTATCTCTTCTTTTTCACTGCAGCTTTTGCATGAGCATTTCCCAGTTTGCCTGTCTCCAGCCTTGCCTCCCCTCAGCTCACAGGCGTGGGTGTGAGTCAGTTCCCCAGGCCCACCTCGCGGCGCTCTGGGACAGCAGCTTAGCTCATCCCAGCTTCCAGGCTCCCAGCTCCGACTCCACTCAGGCAGCCCACGCCTCACCCTGACACCAGCGACCATAACGAGCTTGTTTGGGCAGTTCATCCAGCTCAACTGCTGGTTTTTGGATGAATGCCCTGAATGTATGGCCAAGTACGCGGGTGGGCAGGAATACAGAACCACAACTGGCCTGAATGCAATGTTTGTGAGCTGCCATGGAAGCACATTATGTATGAGGCCGTAGATTTTGCAAAAGAAGATCATAAATCCAGCAGGATTTCAGATTACTTATGCCGGTATTTGAAAACATGAATCAAACCCAAGCCAGGGAGTAGAAACACAGCACTTTGAATTAATTTAGGTAAAATTGCTGGGGAACTACACCTGCTGTTTGAATACGCTTGCTGGAGAGCTGCCATCCTTACAGTTTCTTCACACCTCTTAAATTTGAACTTTTCAGGGCAGGGGACACATGCTTTTCTGGGTAGACCACTTGTAACGGCAAGAAATGTAATTTGTTCTTACTTAATAAGGCCTAACCATAGAATAAAAGAGAAATGGTTTGCGGATGTGCAGAAGATTGGTACTTCCCACAGCATTTAATAGACTTTCCATACTGCAATGAGTATACAGCTAGTCACTAAACATGTGTTCGTTTGTGCTCACAAAAAGGGAACAATGCAGTACATCACAGAATACCAAATGCAAGTAAGAAGCTCCCAATCACACTGTTGTTTAGATCTGTAAATTTACAAATTGCAAGCACTGGTCCAAAGAGATGCTGCAAGTTCCTCAGATTTCTAACACAATGGTGGAGGTGCTAATTTGGATTTAAGTATGAACAACAAATATGCAAGGCAGTCATTCATTAAATAGGTAGTGTGGATTTATCTACCTATTAGCCTGCAAGCGATTGATTATCAAGATCTCTCATAAAAAGTATTTAACTTTTTGCCTCAACTTTCAATATTCAGGCATTTCTCCTATTAAACTGGTTCTTTGTTTAAGACTTTTTGGCCAAGAAATCATGCTTCTAATTTTTTTAAATATTTTTTTTTTTTTGAATGAGTATTTAATGCCAGACTTTAGTTTGCTGGTCTGTAGTGAGAGAAGTTGCTGGTCTGGTAAAGCTCTGGAACAACGTGCCTATAGAAAACACTAGTTCTGTTCCAAAATACACTCAGGTTGGGCTGGCTTTTAATGCCTTCTGCTTTTGTTGGTAGTTCAGAACAGCAATGTTCTGATAACAGGAACCCTCTGTCTTCAGGCTTACATTTTTGTCAGAGTTTATCCTAATCTGATCTCATGCCAACATTTTTCTTCAGCTTAAACTGCTCACTTTGCTCTTCAGATGCATACACGCTCTCTCTTTAGCCCTTTTCTATTCCCTGCTGCATTTGCCTATTCCCTTGACAATAAAACTACTTCATGTCATTATAACTTTTGTTTTAGGCATCACAGATCAATTTTCTTCTTTTGTGCAGTAAGATCAGAATGGTTTGCAATGGTTTACTTCTAAGCTTATGACTGAAGCTGATTATCCTTACCAGACCAGATGAAGCCTCGCTCTTTGAGGCCTCTCATGGGAAGCTGTGAAGGCATGTCCAGGTTTCTGTCAGTAGGACTGCATACAGACTCTTCAGTAGGGTGGAAGCAGGAAGGTGACCCTACACTAAATCATAAGTACTCTTTCTCCTGACGACTACAACTTTGTTACTTCTAATTATCAGCCTAAATAAGCTTTTTGTAGTTTATACGAACTCACCTTGTAACAAGACAATTCAGTTTAATAGTAAAGTTGCCCTCCATATTGGTCCCCTTAGCCTAAATCAGGTTGCATATAATACTAGCAATAAGTAACTTTATAATTTAAAATTTGCACAGTGGTATTTTCATTTTCCTTACTTTTTAAAAAAATTTTTTTTTTCATTTACACTGTGTAATTTTACAACCAGCTTCAGAATCACTGGTCTCTGTTCTCCTTTCATCTTGTGAGTAAAATGCATTCTAGTGGCTACACAAAGAAATTCATTAATTAACTTGCAGCTTGAACTAGAAATACAAAACTGCAGTAAAAAGCCACAAAACCTAAAAGCAAAACCAGCTTAATATTGTGCATGTACACTAACAGGCCTAAATTACATCCAATGGCTCTGAAAATCGTAAAAACATTTTATTTTGAATGCAGAACAGAAAACAGGAAATAACAGAACCGGCCAACTCATCTGCATTTGTTAATTTCAGGAGAGGATCTCTTGTGTGGAGATTCACTAGTTACTATATTTCAGTTGATTTCTAAGATAAACTACAACAGCCTTGGAGTTGAACTTTATTTTACTGGACAGGACTCCAATGTAGTCTGTTTATTATCATATCTGACAATGAGCATAGTATAACTTGCATCTAAATCTTTGTGTCTATCTACAGTTTCTTTTATTTCTTAAGAGCTGGTACTACTGAGGTTGAAAAAGAAAGTTGGAACTTATTCGCTACTTACCCTCCTGCCTGCTCCGCCCTTGAGCCTGGGTGAGTGGTCTGGGACTGCCACCCTGGGCGGAGGGCCCTGCCACTGCCACCAACGCTGGTGCCCCTGCCCACGGCAGGAGTGTTGAAACTTGATGATCTTTGAGGTCCCTTCCAACTCTGACCATTCTATGATTCTATGAACACATTCTCTGCCCAGCCTGTGCTTGGATTTGACCAAGCTGCAGGACCTTATGCATGGCCTGGCTGAACATTATGAGGTTTGCGCTAGCCCACCTCTCAAGCCTGTCCAGGTCCCTCTGAATGGCATCCCTTCCCTCCAGCGTGTCAACCACGTCGCACAGCTTGGTGTCATCGGGTGAAGGTGCACTTGCTGAGAGTGCATTCAATCCCACCGTCCATGTCTCCGACAAAGGCATTGAGCAGCACTGAACATGTAGTGTGGGTAACAAGCCATCCTGCAGGAACACAGAAGAACTCAGGCTGGAAGGAATCTTGGGAACTGCCTGGTCCAACCTCCTTCCCAAAGCAGGGTCAGACGTGGGCTCAGAAGAGCAGGTGATCAGGGCTTTGTCCAGACGGCGCTTAAAACCCTCCAGGCATGGATATGGCAACCTGCCACACTGCCAGACTACCCTCATGGAGGAAGGATGGCCCCTGGTCTCCAGCCTGAATTCCCCAGTTTCAGCTGATTCTGTGCCCTTGTTGGGGTGAATGTGACACCCCTGTGACATCACCATGTTGTGAAGGGTCTGACCTCAAGTCAGACCGTGCTTCCTTGTCTTTCTGCAAGGAAGATGATGCTGACTGCTGTCGATGAAAATGAATCCGTGAATATTTGCGTGGGTTCAGTTCTTAAATGCTGCATTTTTCTACCTGCCTGCACAGCTGGTTTGAGTGTGCCTTCTGCAAGTCCTTTTTGTCCCAGCTAGACTGCATATTTTTAAGGCTGGGTTTCTTTTTCTTCTCTATGAGTACATATAGAAAAGTGCAAAGCTCTCAACAGAAACCTTACAGACCAGACAAAGGCCTCGCAAAAGTGAGGGCACTGTGGTTTTGAAACGCCCCAGCCAGCTTCAGCATTTACACCAGTTCTGAAAGAGAAGAGAGCAGAAATGGAGCTTGAAACCAGAAGTACACAAAACCTGTGGGATCCTTTTCTCAAGCGTGCCTTATAGAACACAGCAAGCATTATTTTTTGGTCTGGAAAGTATAAAGATGTACCCAATTTACACGACTACACAGCCTCAGGAGTTTGCTATTACACTATGGTATCAAAATAATCTAGGTGCATAAGCCTTTGTTTTTGGAAGTCTCTCAATGTTAGTAGAAAAATCAGTAGATAATTATTTTCATCCTCTGGTTGTACTATATTAATAATGTTAGAGGCCAAGGGTTTGGGGTTTCTTTCTTGCCTAAGAAGTAGTTTCCTGAAAAAAAATAGGTGAAGGTATATCCTAACAGCCTTTTAATAATCATCTCAGAAGATTAAAAAGATATCAAAAATAAACCTTCCAAATGAATTTCCCAACACATTCTCCTCCCATTCCCCTCCCCATGGTTTTTAAGGAGCTTGAATTAATCATTAGCCTCTTGCTCTGTCCTCAAGCGTCCCAGGAGTGCAGCACTGTCCTCAGACAGGTTTTCCACTGCCATCTGCTGTTCTTTAGATGGTATTTTAGCTTCTACAACTATGAGATTAAGGGAGAATGAGGGAGATTTTGTACTGGGAGTATGCTATAGACCACCCAATCAGGATGAGAAGGCAGATGAAGTATTCTATAAGCGGCTGGCTGAAGTCTTGCAATCGCCAGCTCTTGTTCTGGTTAAACCTACCTGATATCCTAACGGATATCTGCTGGAAATATAACACAGCAGACAGCAGGCAGGCTAGGAGGTTCCTCAGGCATATGGAAGACAACTTCCTGACTCAACTGGTAGGTGAACCTACCAGGAGAGGCACCTTGCCAGACCTACTGTTCACAGACAGAGAAGGACTAGTGGGAGGTCAGAGGTGGTCAGAGGGTGTCTCAGGCTTAGTGATCATGAATTGGTGAAGTTTTCAGTTCTTAGTGATGTAAGGAGCTGGGTTAGCCAAACCTTCACCTTGGACTTCCAAAAGGCTGGCTTTGGCCTGTTCAAAACACTGGTTGAAAGAATCCCTCGGGAGATAGTGCTGAAGGGCAAGGGGANCTGTTCACAGACAGAGAAGGACTAGTGGGAGGTCAGAGGTGGTCAGAGGGTGTCTCAGGCTTAGTGATCATGAATTGGTGAAGTTTTCAGTTCTTAGTGATGTAAGGAGCTGGGTTAGCCAAACCTTCACCTTGGACTTCCAAAAGGCTGGCTTTGGCCTGTTCAAAACACTGGTTGAAAGAATCCCTCGGGAGATAGTGCTGAAGGGCAAGGGGATCCAGGAAGGCTGGACACTTTTCAAGAAGGAAATCTTAAAAGGCCCAGGAGCAGGCTACCCCCATGTGTTGCAGGATAGAAGTGCGGAGAAAATGGCAACACTGGATGAACAAGGAGCTTTTGGTGGGACTTAGGAAAAAAAAAGAGGGTTTACCACCTTTGAAAGAAGGGATAGGCTACTCAGGAGGAGCACAGAGATCTTGTTAGGTTATACAGAGAGAAAATTAGGAAGGCAAAAGCCTAGCTGGAGCTCAACTAGACCACTAATGTAAGAGACAACAAAAAAATTTTTTATAAATGCATCAATAAAGGAAAGCCAGGGAGAATCTCCGTCCCTTCGTGGATGAAGGGCGGGGGGGAACATTGCAACCAAGGACAAGGAAATGGGTAAGATACTTAATGCCTTCTTTGCCTCTGTGTTCAATAGTCAGATCGGCTGCCCCCAGGGTTTTGAGCCTCCTGAGCTGGAAGATAAGGAAGGAAAACAGAACAACCTCCCCAGAGTCCTGGAGGAAGTAGTTAATGATCTGATTCTGCACCTAGACACCCATAAGTCTATGGAGCCAGATGGGATTCACTCAAGAGTACACAGGGAGCTGGTGGGAGAGCTCACCAAGCCCCTCTCCATCATTTATCAACAATCCTGTCAACACGGGAGGTACCAGATGACTGGAGGATGGCTACCGTGATACCCATCTACAAGGAGGACCGGAAGGAGCTAAAGACCTATCAGCCTGACCTCAGTACCGGGACAGATCATGGAGAGGATCATCTTGAGTGATGTCTCATGGCAAGTGCAGGGCAGCCAAGGGATCAGGACCAGCCAGCATAGGTTTATGAAGGGGACTTCCCGCTTAATCAACCTGATCTCTTTCTATGACCATGTGACATACCTTTTGGATGGGGGTTGGGCCCTGCGGATGTTGTCTACCTCGACTTTGNATGATCTGATTCTGCACCTAGACACCCATAAGTCTATGGAGCCAGATGGGATTCACTCAAGAGTACACAGGGAGCTGGTGGGAGAGCTCACCAAGCCCCTCTCCATCATTTATCAACAATCCTGTCAACACGGGAGGTACCAGATGACTGGAGGATGGCTACCGTGATACCCATCTACAAGGAGGACCGGAAGGAGCTAAAGACCTATCAGCCTGACCTCAGTACCGGGACAGATCATGGAGAGGATCATCTTGAGTGATGTCTCATGGCAAGTGCAGGGCAGCCAAGGGATCAGGACCAGCCAGCATAGGTTTATGAAGGGGACTTCCCGCTTAATCAACCTGATCTCTTTCTATGACCATGTGACATACCTTTTGGATGGGGGTTGGGCCCTGCGGATGTTGTCTACCTCGACTTTGGCAAGGCTTTTGACACCGTCCCCCACAACATTCTTCCAGAGAAGCTGGTGAATCATGATTCACCATAGAGAAGTGTACTCTTCACTGGGTAAAAAATACACTGGATGGCCATGCCCAGAGAGTTGTAATTAATCTTGTTGGCATCTGGTCACCAGTGCTGTCCCTCAGGGCTCATGACACCAACATTAGGTGGGAGTGTTGATCTGCTTGAGGGTTGGAAGGCTCTGTAGAGGGACCTGAACAGGTTGGATTGATGGGCCAAGGGTGATTGTATGAGGTTCAATAAGGCCAGGTGCTGGGTCCTGCATTTTGATCACAACAATGCCAGGCAGTGCTACAAGCTTGGGGAAGAAAAAGCTGCCCAGCAGAAAAGGACCTGAGGGTGTTGGTGGGCAGCTTAACATGAAGCAGCAGGCAGCATGCCCAGGCAGCTAAGAAGGCCAACAGCATTCTGGCTTTTATCAGGAATAACATGGCCAGCAGGAGCAGGGAAGTGATGGTGCCTCTGTACTCAGCACTGGTGAAGCCTCACCTTGAGCACTGTGCTCAGTTCTGGACCCCTCACTACAAGAAGGACATTGGCGTGCTGGATTGTGTCCAGAGGAGATGGACACCAAGCTGGTGAGGGGTCTAGAGAACAAGTCCTGTGAGGAGGCTGAGGGAACTGGGCATGTTTTTTTTGAAGAAGAAAAGTCTGAGGGGAGACCTCATTGCCCTCTACAGCTACCTGAAAGGAGGTTGTAGAGAGGTGGGTGCTGGCTGCTTCTCCCAAGCTAATAATGACAGGACCAGAGGAAATAGTCTGAAGTTGCAGCAGGGGAGGTTTCGACTAGATATTAGGAAGAATTACTTTACTGAATGAGCTGTCTGGCACTTGACCTGCAATATTTTGACTGACACAACACACACTTTCACTAAAAAATATTATTTTCCAGTGCTTTCAGATATTGTGATTGCATTTTGAAATGCAAGCAGATTTCTTTCTATGGTGAAATTTGTGAAAAGGTGGAGTTTCCCTTGGTCTACAACTCCACTTAACAAGGGATTTTACAAATCCCTAAGGGGATTTGCAAAAGTGATGAAATACAGCCTCTTTTTCTGCCCTGTGAGTTTTCAGATTTTGGGGGCTTTTGTTTTAGGGAAGACCAAGCCTTTAAAGTCTTAAGCATCTGTAACTATAAGTGGAAAGGATGTGCAGAACTGGTGGGCAGCTGACCACTTTAATGTCAGTTCAAGATGAGCAATGACTGGGTTTGTATCAGTGGGATTAAAGGGTGGATCGATGTGTGGCAGCACGTTTCACAGTGACAGTACCTCCAGGTTGTTACCCTAGCCTATTCTTCCCATTGCCTTTCCCTAACGACCTACTGTTCTTCAAACTTCCACCCACCTATTGACAAATGTGTCTTCTAATTTCCCTTGGGGCAATTTGCATTGAATTCCTCATTATGACTGTGCCAATATGTGTTAGAGGGAGTGAATTCTGGTGTGAGTTACAGCTGCCATTTGCAGATTGTGCTGCAGAGCCACACTGGGGCCAGCAACCACCAAAGGCCACCTGCATCCCAGGAGAGAGAGCAGCACTTGGCCATGGGAAGCAGGCTGGGTGCTCCTCGAGCCTCCCAAACCCAGCACACAGGCTCCATTCCCTTCCCTGTCCTCTCTTTCTTTCTTTCTTTTTTCCTTCCTCCCTTGCTTTCCTCCTTTCCTTTCTTTAACCCTCATTTTCCTTCTTTCTCACAGAAGTCACTGACCTCAGGAGATATGTGACTGGCCTTTTTGTAACCTTTTTCTCCCCTGAGGAGCTGGAACACTTCTAGGGATCCTTAAAAGAGGCCACCCTTAAGAATGGCAGCAAACCAGGCAGAGGGACAGGCCAGGTGACAGTTTTGGTGCCATCCTTGGCTCTGAAGGGGGTCAGTGCTCAGGAAGAGCCAAGGTAACGTTCAGACTGACTCTCCCATTGCCGGATAACTGGAAATTCCAGGCTCATTCACCAAAGCAGCAGGAACTTTGCTTTAGAGGATACAGTTCATACTGACTACAAACTAAACTGCCAACTCAGCCAGCGCTGGTTGAGATTAGGTACTGAAGGCTGAAGAAGGTGATAGAGGGAGGAAGGAGATAGAGAAGGAGGAAGGTAATACCCTGCTGTAAGACTGGCTGCAGTGATTTACAGCTCCCTGAAAACGGCAGTCAAAGCAGCTTTGGGAGCACAGCGAGAAGGACAGATAGGCTTGCACTTGCTCTGGTGATCCTGAGAGTGGTCCAGCACAGGGGGATGACTGTAGCCAGATGATAGAAAGGTTAACTCCACATTTTTGATGGGTTTGCCCAAAATATTGCTCATGTGCCTGTTTTTCTGTTATGTGTCCATTCTCAGCATTATATTGGAATGAGATGAGAGCAGTAAGAGGCTTTCATGATGTCACTGAACTAATTGCTGTATTATTACCACGGTGGTATATGTGAAGATTCAGCTACTGCTTGAAAAAGAAAGCTAAAGATCTTAAAATAGAATTTCTTTTTAAACAGTCCACATGGATTTAGGATTTCTAAAATTATCTTAGGGTGCTGGCAGAGCCTGGACCAGCCTGGCTCTTGCCTGGACTCCTGCTGAGTGTGCCTGCAAGGTGTGGAGTTTCAAGCAAGGCTCCTTCTGGTGCTGGGTGGTGCTTTGGGGGCTGCCATCAGCAGCTCTTCGTGCTGTCATGGAGCCAACCCCTGTGTTTCCCTGGCCCTGCCTGGTTCAGGTAGCTAGGCACAGCGAGCCACGCTCACAGCAGCAGAGGTGAGTTGTGGGGGAAACAACCCCCTGGGGTGGCTGTGGGGTGGGTGGTCAGGGCAACCTCACTATCGGGAGGGTTGTCAAGGAAGCATGGACAATGGCCAGGGACATCATGAGGCAGGCATGAGAGACAAGGTCAGGCTGATCTCTGCATAAGTGTAGGTAGAACTTAATGTCCAGACATGAGCTTAACACCTGTACATCAGCGTTTAATACACCATCCACAACTGCCTGAGTAAGGAATATCATGCCAAAAGCAAAAAAAATCCACACCAAATTCTTTTTCATGAGGAACTTTGGGAGGCTTCAGGCGGTGTGCAAATGTTCAATACAGACGTCTACATACAAGCTGTAGCTGAATACAGGCAGTTTCCAGCACAAGAACGTTGTAAATATCTCTTTTATTGGCCTATTTCTGGAATAGTGTTTAACTTTCTCTGTGAAAGAAATGCCTTTTTTTCTAAAAATGCTGTTGTTGCAAAGGATGCACATTGCGATAAATGAAAGTCAAATGGCTCTCCAGTTTAGGTTTGTAATATTTACTGACAAAATTCACTTAGGAGCTGTATAAATAAATGCTAAAGCACACAGTTACATTTAAGCTTGTGTGAATATATAATCCCCTTACAATCTAGATAGTTTAATAGTCACTCTGGTCGATAGAATCATAGAATCATAGAATGGTTAGAGTTGGAATGAACCTTAAAGATCATTGAGTTCAGAGCCCCCTATTAAAGTTATATGTTTCCAATTCTTCTATCCAATTAATATTTAAGTATTTTTTTCTCAATGTTGCAGCAGCTGGCATTGTTTTCATTATCTCAGCTTTCCCCCAGAGAAGTGGTAAGTTTCCAGCCTTCACCACTCTAGGTAAAACTCAATATATTAACAACACCAGCTTGAAACCCTGGAGGGGTAGAAAGTTGGGGGGGGTTACATGACAATTTTTAGTACCTANAATAGTGTTTAACTTTCTCTGTGAAAGAAATGCCTTTTTTTCTAAAAATGCTGTTGTTGCAAAGGATGCACATTGCGATAAATGAAAGTCAAATGGCTCTCCAGTTTAGGTTTGTAATATTTACTGACAAAATTCACTTAGGAGCTGTATAAATAAATGCTAAAGCACACAGTTACATTTAAGCTTGTGTGAATATATAATCCCCTTACAATCTAGATAGTTTAATAGTCACTCTGGTCGATAGAATCATAGAATCATAGAATGGTTAGAGTTGGAATGAACCTTAAAGATCATTGAGTTCAGAGCCCCCTATTAAAGTTATATGTTTCCAATTCTTCTATCCAATTAATATTTAAGTATTTTTTTCTCAATGTTGCAGCAGCTGGCATTGTTTTCATTATCTCAGCTTTCCCCCAGAGAAGTGGTAAGTTTCCAGCCTTCACCACTCTAGGTAAAACTCAATATATTAACAACACCAGCTTGAAACCCTGGAGGGGTAGAAAGTTGGGGGGGTTTACATGACAATTTTTAGTACCTAGTTTGCAATGTTTAATAACTTGGGATTGGCAATCCTGAAACAACTGAATTAGAAGTTATCAGGTGACATGAGATTTTTTAAAAAGTAAGTTTATGCAATTAATTAGTAACAAAGCAGGCTCCGTTGTTGCTTTAAGAAACATTTCAGGTCTCTGAGCAGACACCTAGATAGCTACTCTGCTGGTTATGAGAGAGAGGCATGGATAAATGAACTGCACTGTCACTTAAAAGTGACCAAGGAATCGCAAACTGATTAGGGATGGAAGATGCCCGATCAGTGGAAACTTTTACTGAGAGCACTTTCCCAAGTTTCCCTTGGCATTTTGATTTAAGAGAATGTAAATATTCAACTCAGTTAGGCAGAAGAAGCAGTGCTGCTGCCTGAGATAGTGAGCATTTGTCCAAAAAGCAGTTAATACTAAAATGCAGAAAAAAATACACACTGCAAGCACAAACAAACTTAATGGTTTGTCCTTTTCTCCCAGCTCTATGTTTTCAGCACTTCTAGGAGGATTTAACATATTTTGGGTGCTCACAGGTCCCACTTGGTGTAGCCTGCAGGCCTTCTTGGTGGCCTGTGAGGGCCTGGTCCCCATTTCCTAGGAACCGAATAAAAGACATGGGGAGGCCAGGTGACCTGCAGAGTCAGACAGTGCATGGCCATGCCCCCTGCTTCCACCCATGGCAGGGAGCTTTTACCTGCAAGGGTGCTCAAGACATCACCCCTGGGCAGCAGGAGGTGTCCTCCCACTCCTGCTGGTAGAAGATGGGATCCCTGAGGAGCAAGTACTTCCCTCTTCCCAGCTGTAGCACCCTCCAAGCACAGGAGCACCTTCACCCTCCCAGCCAGTGCCTCTCAGCAGCCTCTTCAGATGTACCCTGGAGGCCTGAAACTCCAGCTGAGACATCTAGGAATTGCTTATGAGGCCAGCCCTCCAGACTGTACTTGTTTAAAGGAGTAGATGAAGAGGTTTGTTTTATATTTTGTAACATAGTTTCCCATTTAAATAATTGCTTTTGTTACAACAGCAGTAGAATTAAAATGATGTATCTTCTTTGGTTGCTGCCTTATTCATGACCATGGTGTTAACTGTGTGTTTGCCACCACATCAGTGTGACTCTTCTTCCTCCAGGGAACTCAACGGGAGCAACCATTGCTCTGGCATAAAATTCTCTTTAAAATGCTGTGGCAGTTTGACTTGGACATCAGAGACAGAAGAGGAATAATAGTCACAACAGTAATAATGATAAGGAAAAATATTTTTTTTCTGATTTTGTTGCGCTCAGTTATAGGGCTTCTTCTTCCAAATGAAGCTTTCACTATCAGGCCTGCATAGGAAGGTGAGCTGGTTGGAAGCACAGTCACACTGCAAACAAGGGAGAGGAAAGTGTAGGAGGAGTTGCATATCCATATGTATGTATAATATCCATAGCGATCATACAGTATATTGTCCTCCATATAAAATGGAAAGTATAGAAGAGAAATTGATTGAGTTAATTTTTTAACAACAGATTTATTAAAACCTGCAATGTATTAAACCTTTGTTTCCATGTTCATAATCCTTCTCAGCTCAACAGTTAGTAAAGCTTACTAATTCAAGTCTGTGCTTGCCTTTTATGCTTGCAATGTGATCTATAAATACAGGTTGGTGCCTTTTTACTATGGGTTTCAAATTTGAAATGCTTTTTTTGCAAACTGGAGTGAATAAAATCTTTCTGTCTTCCTTCCTCCTCAAAAATAAAGGTTGATGGTGAAAATCTACTAAAAAATTGCAGTACAAACTGGTAGAAGAGGAAGGCATAGACTTTCTGGCAGTACAGGCAGAGGGATTGCTTGACAGGTCCAGCACATTCACACTAAGTACAGAGTGGGTTTGAAAAGGTCTGAGCTGAAGAGATCTGCACGGAGTGATGGATGGGAAGTGTGTGTCTTTGCCGCCGTGTCACAGAGGGACTGAGGAGCAGCAGGGGGGAATGCGAGAAGGAATAGCCAATGAGCCCATATTACATCACAAAAAAATATATTAGAGCAAGTATCTCTGCAGCATATTCAAAAGGCAAGTGTTATTGTTGAAAGGTTACTCACTCTGAGGGAGACTTATTAGGACTATTTGCCAAGTGGAAATGGACAGGTGAACCATACTCAAGCGCAGTGATGGAGATCACTGTTGCATCTGTTGGCAGCTTCATCCCTGTCTTGTCCAGATGCCCAAGTGAAGCATCCCACGGGGACACTGCACCTCTTACAGCAACGTTGTCACTTAATACTGCAGAGTGACCAGTGGTCTCATAAAGACAGGCAAAACCTGCTGACTTTTAGAAAGTCTGTTGATTCTTCCAGCAGCCATTTATTCATGTCTCTGCATAAAACGTTAATGCCATGACATTTGTTGAAATCTTAAATCATTCTAATGAAACTGGAACCTTGACTGAACTGAACTGAATTCATCCCGGCATGTTCCACTGCAGATCTTTTATTAGTGGTTTTAAGATAATGAAATTATAATAAGAAAAACGTGACATTTTCTAATGAGAATTAACCATATGCAGTTTAATCTGTTTATTTAAGAACTTGTGTAGTCATTAAAACACATTATCTGAACTCAGACCCAGTACTGAGAAACACAAACTAGTTGCATTTCTTTCACAGATCTTCCACAGGTACAACCAAATGCAAACGTTATTCTTGTTGCTGCCACCTGAAGGTTTATCTGTTCTCCTTCTGGCAAACGGATTTTCCCACTCCCTCTCTTGTGTGTCTGGCTCTACAAATTTGATCCTAAATACCAGACTCCTTGAACAGAATCCTGGATTGTAAGCATTATATCAAAGTATCGGGTCAGAAGGATCACATTCATTGACAGATAGACTCTAGTTACAGAGACCATCATCTCTGCTACCTTGGAATTTCCTCAGTTACTCTCCTCAACTCTTTATGTTTAATAAGCACAAAGGCTTGCAGTGGCATTTGGCCATCTAGTAATTTGGAGACAACAGTAAAAGTACATTGTTATTGTGATGAAGGCTTCTGTATGGGGCTGGCATAACTGGCTGCTAAGGGGCAAAACCTCGGTAGAGGCCCAGCTATGACATTATAATTCCTACTGAAGCTCAATTACAACGCATCTGCAACACTTCTTGGGGACGTTCTGTTTCTAGCTGATGCAACTTAAGATGGAAAGTATGCTTTTTGGAAAAATCTCTTTAAAATGAGTGAGGGGAACAGTACCTAATTCTGTTTTTGTCACTTCTTCATATTCTTTTCCCCTTTTGGTGTTGTTTTGGGATGTTTTGTTTGGCTTTTTTTTTTTCCCCTACTCCCTAACTAGAGCTGTCTATACTCCCATTAATAGACTCAATTCAATCTCAGCCTGTAGGCATCATCAAATAGTAAGATGGGAATGAAAATGAAGTGGTGAGTGGTTTCCAAGTACACCCGTGTTTCCACACTGGTGATTGTCTTAACAAATGCCCGTTAATGATGAGGTTTGCTAGTTGTCTTGCTCATTTTTCCCGATCAAAACAGCCTAAGAGCTTTGGGTGATGTGTCTTTACAGTTCCACAGGCAGATAAGATGAAGGTATTTATAACTATAATATTATGAACTTTTGAAAACAAGATTAAATAATGTGTTTCAAAATCTTTTATGTCAGCATTTTGTCAGGAACAATGCCAGCTAAGGTTCATGCAATTAGTGAATGTCATCTCAATGTCATTAGCAGAGTCACAGAATACCTTGCCTTTCTTGTTTAGGTCAGACTTTATCCAACTTCTTCTACAGGCATCAGTTTCCACTCATTCCCACAGGTCTTTAATCAGCAAAACTCTAACTGTTAAGGCAACAGTCTTGAAGCTGTGGGGTGTGCTCTTATGAAAGGTAATCTGGCCTCATTTTCAGCTTCTTCCCAAAGAGGTTTCAGCTCAGCTGGAGTACAAGCAGATCTTCCCTCCTCAGAGGTTTTGCTTGTAACCATAGTCGTATTATCAATCCCAATTTCTTTACAGGAGACGCCATTTAAGACCTTCATGTCAGTCATTTTTAATAAACTTTATTTTCTCCTGCTGGTTTGCATGTCAGCTGTCAAGGTGGTTGTTCCCCATTTTCAAGACCTTTTCCTTTACACTTTATCTTATTGATCTACCCTTGGGTGCCTGAAACTGCCATCGGGGTTGACAGCCAACTTGGGAAGCAACCTGACTCCTAGAGGTGGAATTAAATTGAAAACTGGGGAAGCATTTTATTAAAAAATCATGTGTCCCTCTGTCCCTTTCCCCCTTCTCTCCCTGCATTCCCTCTGTTTCCCTTCCTCCTTTTTCTTTCCTTCCTTCCTTCCTTCCTTCCTTCCTTCCTTCCTTCCTTCCTCCCTCCCTCCTTCTCTTTCTTTTTCTTTCTCTCTTTCTTTCTCTCTTTCTCTCTCTCTTTCTCTCTCTTTCTCTCTTTCCTTCTCCAGCATCAGAAGGCACTGGCATCAGAGGATGCTACTGTTTATCTCCAGCCCTTCTCTCACCTGCACTGCCACACATGGCCTTCTTTTTGTCCCTTGGAAACACGGGCTAGTGCTGGGAAATCCTGATTCGGGGATCTGCAGGGACACTGAGCAGCAGCCTGGATATCCCTGCCCATGGGAGTCCTCTCAGTGAACTGAAGTAGCTGCACTCATCCAGATCCCTCCTGCCTGCTCTGATGTCAGGATGGAGTCGTGGCCTTGCGCTGCAAAAGCCAAAATCCAACCTCAGCAGCCCCTCTATAATTAGATATTTTCCCCTCTGTGTCTCTTTTTTCATGTGCAGTTCCTGGATTCCTTCACAGTCACCCACCCCTTTTATATCTTCTGGAAAGGAAAATATATAGAGTAGGGCTATAAATAAGACTAGCAATATCATGGTAACCATGGTAACCATATGCTCCAAACATGGATGTGTGTAAGATTTATAGGAGGCTGCCCTCAGCTTTTCAGCCAGATAATCTGTCCTTTGTAAAATTCCACTGCTTGCAATTCAGACTTGCTGAAGGTCTGAATTTGTACAAATACAGTGCAGAAACGTTTCCCTATTCCAGCAGGTCACAAGGGTCTCCTGCTGCCACCAGCAAAGGCCTTGTTCCTGCCCTATTTGCTGCCTTCAGCAGGAAAGAGGTTTGGCAACAGCCACCCCAAGATCCTGTGCTCCCTCTGTCAGTGACCAGTGTTCTTGGACTGTGCCCCCAGTGAGACTCATGGTGCAATGTGCAGAGCTGGCTGTACCAGCCCAGTGACCCATAACCATCATCATGGATTTTCAGTGAGAGTGGTCTGGGGTGTTAAAACAGCCATGCTCCCCTTGATGAGCATGAGCAGAGAAAGGTGGCAAGGACACATCAGGTTGACAGGAGTTTTAAAGCTGCTCTGTGCAGAGGACAAGCCTTGATCTTGCAAGCAGTCCCAGGGCAGTGTTATAGCTCTCTGTTTTCCCATTCATCAGGATTTCTGATGCCTGTAAAGTTCTTTGTCTGCAGTGCCAGTCCCCATGTCTCTTGATCAATAGTTTGGAGTGTTTTGGCAGGTTTAGACTCAGAAACTGAGATAATGTCTCTTTCATCACCTGCTTTCACAGACATCATCAAACCTGTTGCTTGTACCGAGCTACAGGGCTCTTGTACGTTTTTTCACCCTGACACCAGTAACATATCTCCAAATTACTGAAGTTTTTACCTATGAGAAAACATGAGTGTGCCCTTGAACTTTACAGCACGGGCTTGTGTTAGATTGACCTCCCTGCCAGGGAGCAGTTATCCCATCATTCCTTCTGAAACCTGCTTCCAGCCAAAAGCAGAGCCCTGCTTGATGCTATGAACAACCTCGGGATGAAGATGGGCACAGCCATTTCCAAAGATCTCAGACACCCACTCTCTGCCTGTTGCTAATTTGACTAATTAATTTGACTAATTCTGTGTGTTGTAGAACTGTCGATACTGGGGAGGCAAGCGTTTAGTTTGAAAACGAATTAAAGAACATCAGACTGTGGCCAGAAAATGCAGGAGGATGAAATGGGTATTTGCCCATCACTTTGGTTTCAGCATGTTCAGTGGAAGGCGGCTGACCGACTTGGCAGCCTTAGGAAACATATACTCTGCGTGAGCAAGGAACAAGAGACACAGTTTCTCATTGACATAACTAACACTGATTCCTTTTCACCAAGTTGGAGAAATTCCCCTCTTTCCTACAATGAGCAATTAGAATATTACATTTCCAGCTTGTTTAAAGGATTTTAGATTTTGTGGCTGAAAGTGTTCAGAGTATTTGAAAATCAGTGCTGACATCTAGCCAAGCACTTTTAAATTGCCCGTAAAAGACTATTCTGTGAGGATACTGACTATATTAAGATTGGATTGCCTTTTCAAAGACTTTGATTAGAAGTACTTCAGGAAATTTTATTTGGAGCTTTCATTAGAAGGAGTATTTAAAGATACTTTGTACATGTGGGCACTTGTCTCTCTTGGTAACAGGCAGCACGTGGACAGTCTCTGTAATTAGCTCTAGCAATAAAGGCTACGTTGCTTCTCCAGCTCTTAGTATCCATTAAACCAATTGTAAGGAGAAGGAAGGAGAATGCTTCTGCTGCCGTTTGCAGAATTTATGTTTTCAGGAAGCAAATGTGGGGAAGTGCCTGTTTAACATTCACAGCAAGTCTGGGCACAGTCGATCATTTTTTTCCACCTGCTCCTTCAGAGGCTCATCTGCAGGACATGTTTGCTGAGGGCAACTCTCAAAGCTGGTGCAGCCACAAAAATTAAGAAGTTAAAACTGAAGTGGGAAGGAGAACAACTGCATATTGGTACAATGTGCTGCATGACTGGAGGCACTCCTGCTTTGGGTATTCTTTGATCGACCCATGGACAGTGTCACTATGAGAAGATGTTTCCGCATTTTCTTTTGGGGTGGTAAGTTGTCTCGTCACCTTTGTTATGTATCCGTGAGATGGAAGAAGATGAAAATTTGCAACTTCTTCAGAGACTGGCACACTGAGTCTTGATCACACCACAGCTCTTCTTGGTCTCTGTTTTCTTTCATGGCCATGGCAGCCCCCATCACCTTCTGCCAGAAGACAGATGTGGAGATTTTTCATTGATGGGACCGGGCCCTGTGACCCATGGGTCTTTGCACAAGGCACTCTGAGGTCAGCTTCGTGTGCTGCTCCCTGGGTATCTGTGCTTTAATTAAAAAGTTTGTAGAAATAAATGGTGACATCATGTCAAGGACACATCAAACAGCATTTAGGGGCTGCAGAAAATACATTAAGATGAGATACTTACAGGAGTCTGCCCATTCCACTTATCAGTAAAGAGGCTGATAAGTGGAATGAGTGCTGTGGAAGAGTACCTTTGTGAGAAATTATTTCTGTGTACTCACCTTGCCTTTAGCATAGCAGAGAAATGTATAAAAAGAATCAATTTCTACAAGTTAATGCCTGGTCCAAATGAAAAAATAGGATATTTTTGTATAGAAATGACAAATAACTCAATTACAACCTGATGCAGAACAGCGAAAAATATTTGTCATCTCAGCAATGTCCATAAGCCAGAAAAAAGTCCATCCTACTCAGAGCAACATGGATCAGAAGAAGCCATGGCCACCGGTTCTGCTCGGTGCCTTTAGTGCTACTTTAACATTCCCAATAAAACACAGGCTGTCTTCATCTGCAGAAACTCTCTCTTTTTTTTTTTTTTTCCCAAGAACAAGTGTATTTCAGTAACAACAGAAGCTAGACCATGCTAATTGATATTGCTGCAGTGCTTAGAGAATAAATTATATTGATTGATAGCTTTGGGAAGGTTCAGTTTTTCTGTACAATTTCTCTTAAGAGCCTTGAAAAGCAGCCCTTTAGCAGTATGGAGGATGAAAAATGTGTGATCTATCTTTATGAAAAAGGCAAACGACATGGAATAACAGCCATTAATCAGACATATTGCCACAGTATAATTGGAAGATGCTCAGACATGTCTTTTAAGGTTGAAATGCTTATTTGTTCAGGTTTTCAGTGCCAAATAAAGCATTCAAATGGTCTTTCTTCCATTATTACTAATGGGAATTGGGCATGCGGGTGGCCTAGGAAGCTTTAGGAGTCTCCCCTTCTCTTCACATTTGGACTAATGGAAGGCAGTTATCTTTCCACACTCAGCTGATGCCAAGATTTTGTGCTTTTGCATCTTGGCAGGAGGCTGTAGCTCTGCTGCTGACCTTTTGTGAACTTTTCATAAATCGCAGTAGAGAGGAGCATTGGTCACAACTAGTGATCTGGCAGGGGAAAGAATATGAAAAACTTCCAAAATGCTGAAGAGCAAATTGCTCCAACCGGGTATGATGGGGCATTAAGCAGTAAGAGGTGGCAAGCAGAGGACTAGGCAGAATAGCAGAGAGCAGAGGAAAGCAAACCCTGTGCAGAAACAAAGTAGAAAGGTAAAGAGTAATGCCAAATGCCCCCATGAACAGCAGATTAGAAATGTAAAAGATGTGGGGATACCCACAGGGCTGTGGAGTGGAGAAGGGCTGAGGGTGAGATAAAGGATGCAAGACAGAGCTTTCATTCTTGGGAGGAGGCAGAGCTCCTGCTGCCTGGTCTCTGTCCTGTGCCGGGCCAAGGCACCACAACAATTACACTCTCTGTCCGTGTGCTTCATTCACTACTTTTTTTGAGAAAAAAGCCCCAGTGCTCTGATAGGTTTTATGATTTATCACGTCTGTCAGGGCTCTGAGGAAAGCCCAATGTCAGCACTTTCAAAGATGAAGCAAAACTTTTAAAATCAAGATGCTTACCTAAGTCAAAAGTTTTGAAGTTCTGCATCTGAAAGCTCTCTGCTTTCCCTTTGAGCTGTTAGGGTTAATGCTTGGGTGAAAAAATGAAAGTGGAGATTCATATGTGATCACCTTGTTTCAGGAGCCTGAAATTTAAGATGCACAACATAAGACAGTATTAAACTTTCATGAAATGTGTTCATTAAGATGACTAAGTTCCTTTTGTAAATGACTGGCTCCTTCACCATCTAATGTCTTCACAAGGCTCTTCATGATACAATGTCTTTGTAAACTTTGACAAACTCTTCCCCCCTATCCCTCCCCTGTATTTGTGGGAATATATATGCTTCATCTCAAAGAAATTAATATTCTTAAACCCTATAAATATTAACCAGCAGGCTTTGTAGACTAGGAGGAGATTTAGTGTTTACCATTCACATGAAAGTTAGTCAATTCATGACCCATTTAGGTTGGATCCCCATTGAGGGTGTAGGGGAAGGAAGAACAGGACAAACTAGAAAACAGTCCTGTGGGTGCCTTTTGAGCACAGTTTATGCTAAGCCTGTCTTGCCTATGCAAATAAAGTTGCATATCTGTAAATAATAAGAATTAAGACATGGGCTTTGTTTTAACTCTTTTGATTTTGACATTTGATTTTCTGTTAACAGGTAGGTCCTGGTTTGGATACTAAGGTCTGCATTATTTGAATCCCCAAATCACTTCACCAAAACAGCTTGATACCTGGTTTCTGGGACCCTTCAACACCTTTCCTTCCTCATTCCCTCCTCTCTTCAGCAAACCAGGTGTTTGGGACTTACTCGGTGCTCCAAGGAGACCCTGCAGCTGCACAGTAGAAGAGATGTAGAAAATCTTGGATGTCAGTGATCTGCCTGACATCCAGGAAGCTCCTCCTGTTTGTATCAATGCAATCTCTGGCTTGTAGATGCTACTTCCCCCCACCTCCATTTTACAGTTAAGGTATATTGTCAAGAGCACCTAACTAACAGTTGTGGGAAGCCAGGAGTCTGTGCTCATTTGCAGTAGAGTAACTCCTGGGTCACCCTTTCTTTGCCCTGCCAAATAGGAATTTGGGTTGCACATAGCTAGAGTGGTGTCATTCTTACTTCTAGTAAGAAGCCAGTGACCTGGAGGCAAACCTGAGCCAGACGCAGAGTAAGAACAAGATCCTCTGTTGGTGTTCTCATTTTGCTCAGAGGTGACAGCTTGCTGAGACAAGGTTATGTCAGGTACCGGGAGTTCAGCGTGGCCTGACAGCTCCTGCACATCACGAGGTGCTTGGGTGGATGGGACAACACAGGGTTTTGAGTATGAGCCCACAGCCCCACACGGAGTTCTGGCCAGAAGTTGTGCAGGCAGAGTGATTGACTTCACTTCTGAGAGAGAAGTAGTGAAATATTTATTAGGGTGAAACAGAGATTTAACAAAATTAGTAGTAAATGCAACAGTATTTTATGAGATTTGATGCCAAGGTACGTTCGTTCATTTACTGCATAGAGGACAGGGTCAGATAAACTGAGAGGGAGACCCTCTCCTTGAGTCACGAGGTTCAGAAAGGACCCGCTTTCTAAACTCCTTCTCAGAGAGGAGTCTGGGTGCGGCTGGACCCGGTCCCAGTCCCAGACTTCATGAACTATTGAGGTCTAAAGGATTATATATGCACAATCGATCCTCCATATCACTTAGCTAAGATTTAAAAGTTTTAGCATGCTGTCAGTCACTTACCAAGAATCTGTTGCAGCAAGGAATCTCTCAACCTTGAAGAGTAGAGACTTAAGAGAGTGTCCTCACAAACTGGTGTGCAGCTCGCTGCCATTCCAGAGATCAAAAAGGGCTCTTGGGCTGCCCACTATTTATACAGTAAGATAATTGATCTATAGTCATATTCTGACGAGAGCAAAGTATCTAGGTCCCCACTTCAGACAGTGTTTTGGCTACATTGCCAGCCATCCCCCAAAGTCTAGGTGCAACTTAGCGCAACCGATGTTGTGATAAACATGATGGCCATGGCCCGAGCAGGAGCCGCGGTGGGGGGAAGAAGGGGAAAAACAGGGAGAGCACACCGCCACAGCAGTGCTGCCCAGTGCCCCACACCCGCAGGATGAGGCTCGAGGGCAGGAGGCATCAGCGATGCCAGGGCCAGGACCAGGGGCTGGATCCCACCCTTCTGCCCTGGCCATGCCCTGTGCTCCGGG
>VXBW01002366.1:43061-56401 GCA_013400375.1 Thinocorus orbignyianus | reverse complement strand
ACCCTGCCCAGTGCTGATTTCCCTTTAAATTGCCCCCCCAAAATGGCTAAAAATGGATATTTTTAGCAGAATCATGGCAGGAGCCCAGTTTCCAGACTCACAAACAGCCACCGGAGCTTCCCCAGGAGGAGGGAAGGAGCCTGGTGGCCGCCCAGCCCTGGGCGATGCCCATCACCCAGCCTCAGGCCTGCCCCACAGCCCAGGGACATTTTGGGGGGAATTTTCTTCACCAGAAAAGCTGGAGAACCTGGTCCCCAAGCCCAGATGTGGCCCTGAGGGTGGGCCACCCCTTCGGGCACGCAGCAGAGGAGGGGGACGTGGAGGTCCGGGAGACAGGAGAGCAGGCCCTGGACCAGCAGGTTCTTCATATTTTCTGGGAAATACCCATCTGGAGCAGATAGAGGTTGTTTCTCTTCCCAAAATCCATGGTTTTCATGGCTTGGCCGAGTCCCTTCCCACCCATGGCCCCACCATCGATGCAGGGAGCTTTTCCGTGGGCAGGATTGGGAGGGAAGGGGGGCGAAAATAGAAGCCAGAGCCAAAAACTTGTGTGCCGGTGGGGAAAATCCCACTGGAAACATCCTCTCTGCTCCATAATGCTCTGGGCTCTGTGGGAGGATGCTATGGGAATTTGGGATGCTCTGGGTCACGTCCCAGGAGACCTCCAGTGAAGATAGGAAAGGAGGAGGGGGATTTATTCACTTTTTTGGGAGGTTTGGGGTGCGTTGGGCCTGTGGTTGCAGCAGGAGTTTGGAAAATGGAGCCTGCTCCCCCAAAATCCCAAAATACTGGTTTTTCCCTGTTCCTGGGGCATGTGGTTGGAGGCAGGTGGGATCCATCCCGGTGTGGAGAAGGGTTTTGCAAAGAAAATCACTTTTTTTGGGGGGGCACAGTTTCTGGGGGGTACCAGCTCAGGGAGAAACCCCAGCCTGGTGGCAGCTTTTTCCCAGCGTTTTGCTCCTTCTCTGGGATACAAACGCTGCCCGTGGCCCATCCAAAGCCCGGGAAAACCCGGGGATGGGTGCGAGGAGTTGGGAAAGGGGGGATTTAGGGGCATCCCCCCCTCTTTTTACCCCTGGTGGGCAGCGGGCATGCGCCTCCCCCGGCGTGTTGATCATTGCCGTGGCACGGAGCAGAGCCCGTGGCCGGAAAAACCTTGGCAACGCCGCGTGCCTCAGCCCCTGCCTGCTGGAAAGGGAGGAACATTGTGTCCAGAAATAAACATAATACGTTTTTTTTTAATTTATTTTTATTTTATTATTATTATTCCAGCCAGTGGCACTATTCATAGAACGAAGCCGAGGGGGTTGGATGCCCCCGTGGCTTCTGGCCCATCCAATAAAAGCCTGATTTGAGGTGGAGATGGGTGGATATCGGGGTTCAGCAGCTTTTTTAGGGACCAAATCTCTGCAAACCGCTTGGGAAGCATCCTCAGGCCTGGCCGAGGACCCCATCCCATGTTGGGTGGTCCCAGCGCATCCCTTTCCCACAGGATTTGGGTGGGGAAGGAGGGATAATGCTCAGTCCACCAGCCACCAGGGCTCCTGCACGTCTTGCTCTCGCTGCCCCCCAATTAGTGAGGGTAATTAAGCACCGGTGGCCATGCCAGGAGAGGGGTGTCCTTTGAGTTGGGGCTTTCCCTGGGATATTTGGGATGGATTTTGCAACTGGAGGCACGTGGGAGGGTATTTTTTGGTGTGTGGGGGGGGGCTTTCATTGCAGGGCTGGGGGATGCTGGGCGTGGGAGGGGGTCCCTGGGTGTTTTTTCCACGGCTGCCCCGTGGCCAGGGGGAAGTTGCCCGTTGTCATGACAACCCCAGAGGAGGGTTAAAAATAGCCAGTGGCTGCTTGTTTTGGGGGGGTTTCTTCTCTGTGCCCACCTCCAGGTGGTTCCTTGCTTCCCATCTGCTGTGCCAGGGAGTGGGGGCTTCCCGGAGATCCCCCACCTGCAGCCATGGGGCCTGGGGAAGGATCCCCCCTGCTCATCATGCTCTTCCCCACCAAAAAAAAATATGTTTTCCCTGCTGGAAAGGATTTTTCCAAGCCCAGGATGGTGCCACACCAGCACCCCCAGCACCAAGACCCCGTATTTATGGCTGCAGGTGGCTTGTTCCCCCCGTGCCTCAGTTTCCCCCCACGAGGAAGGGGTTGGCAGCTCCTCCCTGTCACCGTGAGAGGATGCCAGGGGGTAAAAATTCCCAAGACAGGGACACCCAAGGACCAGGGTTGTGTTAAGGTTCTCTGAGCGAGCTGGGCAATGGGATACTGGGACCAGGGTTGGGACACTGGGAAGCTGGGGGTCAGGAGAAGGATTCTGAGGGCAGCAGCACATCCCTGGTGGAGAGAAGTCCTGGAAGTTCTCTGTGCTCTTCCCACTGCCTCCTCCACGCTGGAGGTGGCACAGCCCATGGCCTGGAGGGTGGGAGGACTTCTCCATGTCCCCATCACCCCTCTGGCATAGCTGGAACTTCTTATCACATCCTCCCCGGTGTTTTTTTTCCCTTTCTAGACTAAACAAACTGGATTCTTTCAACTTTCCCTCATCGGGCATATTTTTCCACAAAGGGCACTGCTTTGCTCCCGTCGGCAAACCTGCTCTGTCCTGGCTGGGGCTGCGGGGACACACCAGCTCCAGCTGGTGGGATGGGATGGGTCCAGCCCATGGGGATGGGATCCAGCCTGGAGGATGGGGTCACAGAATCCCAGAATCCCAAAATTTGCATGGTTGGAAGGGACCTCTGAGATCAGGGATGGGGCAGGGTCCAGCCCTTGGGAACAAAGTCCACTCCATGGGGACAGGATCCAGCTTGGAGGATGGGGTCACAGGATCCCAAAATTTTCATGGTTGGAAGGGGCCTCTGAGATCATCAAGTTCAACAGGGTGGGGCAGGGTCCAGCTGATGGGAACAAAGTCCATCCCAGGAGAACAGGGTCCTTCCCGTGAGGACAGGATCCAACTTGGAGCCCGTGGGATGAGATGGGATGAGGGGACAGAGTCCATCACGTGAGAACAGGGTCCAGTTCATGGGGACAAGGTCCAGTCCATGGGGATAAGGATCCAGCTCAGATGATGGGGTCCAACCCATGGAGCTGGGGTCCAACCCGTGGGATGGAGCAGGGTCCTGCTCATGGGGACAAGGTCCCGCCCATGGGGACAGGATCCATCCCAGGGCTGGGACAGGTCCAACCTCCGTGCCACGTTCCCTTGAAACCCCAAAGAGAAGAAGGTGGGTTGTCACAGGCAGCGACACCCAGGGACATCCATCTGTGGTGCTGCAAGCTCAAATCCATGGTTTTGGGCGTTTGGAGGGACACAGAGGGGCAAAAATAGATGATTTTAGGGTTTGGCTGTGTCTTTATGAACTTTTTCTGTGCCAAGGGGAGCAATTCCCGTGGCAGGGATGGGGAGCGGGTGGCACATGACCCACCAAGAGCCACTCGCCTCCAGCGTTGCCTTCCCCCGGGGCTGTGCCCGGCCCTGCCACCAGCTGCCTTTTTTCCAAAACATCTCTGCAAGCTTTAATGAATGCCCATGGGGACCACGAGCTCTCCTGGGATGCTCAGGGCATGATCTCCTGCATGATCGTGACGGTTCCCAGTGTGTCCCCAGCAGCTCACGGTGCCCGTGACTCGGTGGTTTATTCCCAGGATGTATTTTATGTCCTTCTCCAGCATTTAACTGCCTTTTCCCACTCTCACCCATCAGGTTGTGGTGTGGGGACACCACCTCGGGGCTCACACGGGATCTGCTCACCTCTATCTCCTTGTCTCTGTCCCCAAAGATCCTGTCCAACGTTGCCATCTACCTTTGTGCCATCACGGTGGGCACCATGTCCTACTACATGGCCGACCGCAAGCACCGCAAAGCCTTCCTCGAAGCACGCCAGTCCCTGGAGGTCAAGCTCAACCTGGAGGAGCAGAGCCAGCAGCAGGTAGGAGGAGGTTTGGGACGGTGGTGGGACACCAGTATGGCTTTGGGACGTAGATAAGGCACCCACAGCCTTCACCCCACCCAGCCATGGGGACAGGAGGCCACGCGTTTGCAGTTTTGTGCCCGATTTGAGGACTTTCCATGTCACCATCCTCTTCCAGAACTTCCCAGCTCCTGTTATGGTGGCCACCAAACTGTCCTCATCCCCAAACACAGCAGGTCCCTGGGTAATGCCATGTGGAAGGTCCTCATCCCTGTGCACAGCCACGTGGCACATCCCCAGGTGTGGCCACATGGCAGGTCCCTGTCCCCATACGTGGTCACGTTGCAGGTCCCCAGCCCTGTGCACAACCATGTGGCAGGTCCCAAGGGCTGGCCTGGCATGGTGTCCCTGTCACTGGACATAGCCACACGGCAGGTCCCTGTCCCCAGACATGGCCACCTAACATGTTCCTGTCCCTAGACATGGCCATCAGGAGGTCCCTGTCACTGGGCATAGCCACCCAGCATGTTCCTGTCCCCGGGTGTGGACACCAGCAGGTTCCTATCCTCAGACATGGCCACCAGTAGGTCCCCATCCCTAGGCATGGCCACACAGTGTGTCTCCATCCCCAGGTGTGGTCATCAGTAGGTCCCCATCCCTGAGCATGGCCATGCAGCATGTCCCCAAGCCTAGGCATGGCCACCAGCAGGCCCTCATCTCCAGACATGGCCACACAGCAGGTTCTCATCCCTGTGCATGACCACACAGTGTATCTCCATTCCTAGGCATGGTCACCAGCAGGTCCCCATCCCCAAGCATGGCCAAACAGTGTGTCCCCAACCCCATGTGTGGCCACATGGTGGGTCCACATCTCCAGGCTTGATCCCCTTCATCACTGAGCATGGGCACGCAGTGTGTCCCTAACCCCACGTGTGGCCACATGGCAGGTCCCCATCTCTAGGCATGACCACCAGCAGGTCTTCATCCCTGAGCATGGCCACACAGCGTGTCCCCATGCCCTGGCATGGCCACAGGACAGGNGCCCCAGCTCTCTCAGCCTGTCCTCACAGCAGAGCTGCTCCATCCCTCTGATCTTCTTGGTGGCCCTGTGCTGGACCTGTTCCAGCAGTTCCATGTCCTTTCTATGTTGAGGACTCCAGAATTCCTTTGCTTGGCCATGTAGCATGTTCCAGTCCCTAGACACGGCCACCAGCAGGTCCCTAACCATCTCATGGGGTGGCCCTCCAGCAGACCATGCTGGGGAAGGGAGAACCAACCACTCTCTGCTCATCCCATGAGTGATGCCCACCATAGCAGAACCCCGCACAGGTGGCTGTGCCGTGGTGGCCCAGCAAGAGGAGCGGTGGGAGGGGATGGACCAGGTGTCGTGGTGGCAGCCGGCTGTGTCCAAGCCCTGTTGTCTCCAGCCAGCGGGTGGTGAATGCTGGGCTAATTTTAGCCACCTTATCTGGGGCCTCTCCTCCCCGGCTCCCATCTCTTATCTGCTTGAGCTGCTGCCAGCAATTTGCTCCCAATGGCAACAGGAGACACGTGGAAGGGCCAGGCCAGCGCCACCGGCCTCCTCCTGGCTGCAAAAGCTGAGGAGATGCTCTGGTGGCTACCAAGGAGACAGGGATTTGGGTGACGGGGGGCAAATCCTGGGGAATGGTGTGAGTTGAGAGCCCCTCCGAGGCCCCAGCTCACGGATTCAGCGGGGTGTAGGGAGGGACACAGGGATTCTTATCACATGAGCTCATTTTCCTCAGGGAATGGAGCTAAAAACAGTCCGTGATGTTGCAGGAAAGGCTGCTGGCGGGTGGCCGATGGCTCGGGGCAGGGGGGCCGTGGGGTAAGGAGTGATGTTGGTCCCCAGGATCCATCCCTCCTCCCTCCCAGGCCACCGGTGGTAGCCCCAGGGGCTGAGCTGAGGTTGAGGGGAGCCGAGAGGAACCGGGAAGCTCCCACACACCTCCCATCCCACCATCCCCGGGGACAGGAACAGGGATGGGGACACGGTGCCGTTCCTCCAGCAACAGCCCCGTCACGGCTGTGCACAGAAACATCCCGGGGGGAAAAAATGCTTCATTAACCAAAGTACTTACATTTAGTGCTAATCCCCACGTGAAGCCGGGAAGATCTTCTCCAGCTCCAGGGCTGTGGGGACAGCAATGAGTGCGATGAACCCAAGTGGGCTTGATCCTCCTGGGGGGGCCTTGGTTGAGTTCTCCATCTGGATTTGGGGTACCCACCGTGCTTTTAAATCAAGAAATCCTCCCCATTTATCCCAGATCCGTGGCCACACACCCTGTCCTGACCCACCACCGGGGGTGGGACACCCTGGGGCAGCTCGCAGGGACTTTGAGGGTGACATCATGCAGACCCTGAGGTTGCTCCCAGCAGGTGTAGGAAGTTTTGCAGCTCGTTAGCCGGTGTCCAATTAAGTTTGTGGGACTGTCCCTTCTTCCCATGGCTCTGGGGACAGGGAGGGTGGTGGCTGCAGTGACCCAAAACTGCCAAGATCATGATGGGAACTTGTAAAATAGGGAGGAACTGGTAAAAAACGGTGGTTGGCAGCCACCAAGGAGGGATCTACCACCCATGGGGTCATCCCCTCCACCCATGGGGTCAACCCTTCCACCCATGGGTGGGGGTTTGGAGTCAGGGTGATGACTCCCACCTCCTTGGGGTGCCTGGGACACCCCATTCTGAGCTTCTCCTCTGTTTCACCCATGGCTTGGTCCACTGGCTCCTTCCCCAAGGGTGGGCCAAAGACTTGACTGGGCTCCGGGATCTTCTGGAGACCACCAGCTCCAGCAGGAGCTTGGGAATGTCACTTTGTCATCGTGGCCATCTCCTGTCCCTGCCCTGTCCCCCTCACCTCCAGGAGAGGCTGATGCTCTCCATCCTGCCCAAGCACGTGGCCGACGAGATGCTGAAGGACATGAAGAAGGACCCCAGCCAGAAGGAGATGCAGCAGTTCAACACCATGTACATGTACCGCCACGAGAACGTCAGGTAGGACCAAACCTTCACACTTTGGGTTGAAAAACTCCATTTTGATGTTATTTATTCATGCAGAAATGGGTATTTTGCCATCCTGGCTAGAAAAGAAGGAAGACACCGGGGTGGTTTGCAGCTGAAGTGGTGACAGGGGATGAACAACAACCAACCCATGGCTTGGGGCCCCTTTTTGCCCCAGTTGTGGTTTGCAGGGCATCATTTTCAACCATATCCCAAAATAGCCTGTTTTCTGGCCAAAAAAAAACCCAAAGGAGAGGGGGAAAGAGGGGGGAGGGGGCGTGGTGGGGCCATGGTGGTGCTGAGCCCCTCGCCCTTGCTCCCCACAGCATCCTCTTCGCGGACATCGTGGGCTTCACCCAGCTCTCCTCCTCCTGCAGCGCCCAGGAGCTGGTGAAGCTCCTCAACGAGCTCTTTGCCCGCTTCGACAAGCTGGCAGCTGTGAGTGTCACACACACACACACACACAACCCCCCCCCAAACCTTAATTAACACCCTGGGATGACATGTAATGAGCGGGGCAGGTCTCAGCCAACACCCATCAGCTGAGAGCTGAGTCCTGGGATGGGGAGCAGGAGGTTAAAATGTTCTTGCTGTGAGTTTTTGGGAGAAACCCTGCCCTGGGATGCAAAAATAGAGCTGGGAAGGGGAAGGAGGGGGTGGGAAGGGAAAGGGGGGGTGTCCCCCCCCCAGCCAGGGTGCAGCCAGGCTCCCAGCCGAGCCCTGGGGGGAGGGAAGCAGGGTGGGAATGGAAAATCCGATTATTTACGTCCCAGCTGGGCACGGGGGAGAAGACCTTTGCCTGGGTCAAGGTCAGGCTGGGAGAGAGAGGGATGGAGGGAGCTGGGGGGGTGATGTCCCAGCTGGTGGGGGGTGACACTGTCCTGTCCCCACCTCCCCTTTCTCCTTCACCAGAAGTACCACCAGCTGCGGATCAAGATCCTGGGAGACTGCTACTACTGCATCTGCGGGCTGCCCGAGTACCGGGAGGACCACGCCGTCTGCTCCATCATGATGGGGCTGGCCATGGTGGAGGCCATCTCGTAAGGGTTTTCTCTTCAGGGAGAGGGGGGGATAAGTCACCCACCCACCCCCCAGAACTGGGTGCCAGGGGTGCTGGTGGAAGGTGGGAGGCCAGGCTCTGCAAAACGTGTCCAAATATGGAGGGTGATAATTAATGATGGGGAGGTTGGGGCTGGGATGGGTTGGGAGGGGGTCAGAGAACCAGAGAATGGTTTGGGTGGGAAGGGACCTTGAAGATCATCTCATTCCCACCCCCTGCCCTGGGCAGGGACACCTCCCACCACACCAGGTGGCTCCAAGCCCCCTCCAACCTGGCCTTGAACCCCTCCAGGGACGGGGCAACCACAGCTTCTCTGGCCAACCTGGGCCAGGCTCTCACCACCCTCACCCCAAAGAAGTTCTTCCCCACATCTCAGCTCCATCTCCCCTCTTTCCATGTCAAACCCTTCCCCCTCGTCCTGGGGCTCCCCTCCCTCATCCAGAGTCCCTCCCCAGCTTTCCTGGAAGAGAAGGCTCCGGGGAGACCTGAGAGCCCCTTCTAGTTGAAGATCTAGTTGAAGATGTCCCTGCTCATGGCACGGGGTTGGACTTGGTGGCCCTTAAAGGTCCCTTCCCACCCCAACCATGCTATGATTTGATGACTCTCCATCACCCTTGTCTTCCCACCCCCAGCTACGTGCGGGAGAAGACCAAGACGGCGGTGGACATGCGGGTGGGGGTGCACAGTGGGACGGTGCTGGGTGGGGTGCTGGGCCAGAAGCGCTGGCAGTACGACGTGTGGTCAACCGATGTCACCGTGGCCAACAAGATGGAGGCAGGAGGCATCCCTGGGTGAGCATCTCCCGGTGGGGGAGGTAGGGGATGGGGACAGGGGTGTCTTGCACCCAAGGGTGACACTGGCACCCCGGTGCTGGCAGGAGGGTGCACATCTCACAGAGCACCATGGACTGCCTGAAGGGCGAGTTCGAGGTGGAGCCGGGTGAAGGTGGCTCACGCTGCGAGTACCTGAAGGAGAAGGGCATCGTCACCTACCTCGTGGTGGTCCCCAAGCAGCCCCTACGCAACGGCATCAACGGGGTGGTGAGTGGTGGTGGCAACCACCCCACGGCCAGCCTGGGTGGTGGGGACAACCCCACTAGGACTCACCGCTTGGTTTCCACCTTGCAGAAGCTGTCTCTGACCTCGTCCCATGGTGGTTCCCCACCGTTGGTCAACACCAAGGAGCGCAACGGCAGCCTCAGCCTGGCCTGCACCAGCCCTGAGGAACCTGAGGAGCCCGACGCCAGGGTGAGGGGCGTCCTGGAGAACGGGGAGGAGGATGGAGAGGTACAGCCCGTGTGAAGCATCTCACCAGCTTCTGCTGGCCACACTGTGGTGGTTGAACACCTGGTGTGGTCTTGCTGACACCCGGGCTGTGCCAGCACAGGCGGTGAACCCCTCCTTCCCCAACCCCCGGCGGCGACTCCGGCTGCGGGACTTGGCCGAGAGAGTGATCGACGCCTCCCAGAACGAGCAGGAACTCAACAAGCTGCTCAACGAAGCCTTGCTGGAGCGCGAGTCCATCCAGGCGTGAGTCACCCCATCCAGTGCCACCTCCTCGCACCGCTCGGTGGGACCCTGGTGTCACCAAGAGCTGATGGGCATTGTCACCAGGCGCTGACGGGCGTTGTCACCGGCAGGTTGAAGGGGAAGAGCACCTTCAGGCTCTCCATGCGCTTCATTGACCCCGAAATGGAGACACGCTACTCGGTGGAGAAGGAGAAGCAGAGCGGGGCCGCCTTCAGCTGCTCCTGTGTTGTCCTCTTCTTCACCACCTTAGTGGAGGTCTTCATTGACCCCGGGTACGGCAGGGAGTTGGTGGGGATGGGTGGCCCCGAGCCACACTCGGCTCCACCAGGCTTCAAACCCATGTTCTCTGGGTCTTTTTGACAGGTTGGTGGCCAACTATGTGACCTTTGTGGTGGGGGAGGTCCTGCTGCTCGTCCTCACCCTCTGTTCGTTGGCTGCCATCTTCCCCCGGGTGAGATGGGCTGGGCTCCCCACGCACGGTGATGGGACTCCATGATGATGTCCTGCCTGGGCAAACCCCTCCCCACTTTCCTCTCCCCGCAGGTCTTCCCCAAAAAGCTCGTGGCCTTCTCCACCTGGATCGACAGGACCCGCTGGGCACGTAACACCTGGGCCATGGCCGCCATCATCATCGTCACCATGGCTGACATCGTGGACATGGTGAGCCACCAGCCTGGGTGCCAGCAGGGCTGAACTTGCTCCAGCCTCCATCCAGCCAACCCATAATTGTGCGTGGCCGATCGTTAAAGCAATTAGCAGGGCTGGGAAATTTAGGTTGTGTCCTCCTCCTGCTGTACAAAGCACCCTGTCCCTTTGGGTGACCATGGAGCCCATGGAGAGGTCCATCCCTTCCCCATGTCCCCATCCTCACTCTGCCCTCGTGTCCCCAGCTCAGCTGCCGGCAGGACCACAGCAGGATGGGCAACGTGACCGCGGGGCCACCTTGGCCAGGTGGCTGCGCAGAGCAGCCCAAGTACTACAGCTACATCGCCCTGCTGGCCTTGGTGGCCACCATCATGCTGGTGCAGGTCAGCCACATGGTCAAGTTGACCCTCATGGTGCTGATCACCGGGGCCACCGGCGCTGTCAACATCTATGCCTGGGAGCACATCTTCGACCAGTACGACCACCGCCGTGGCCAGCAAAGCACGTAAGAGGTGGCGAGGAGGTGGGCATGGGATTGGTGGGACGTGGCCGTGCCCACCACCCACCCACACCTCGCTGTCTCCACTGGCAGGTCCTCGCTGGTCCCCTCCAAGTACTCCATGACGGCGATGATCTTCATCGTGATGCTCAGCTTCTACTACTTCTCTCGCCACGTAAGTGACTTGTCCTCTCAACCCTGGGAAGGTGCCTTCTCCTCCTCATTGTCACCCTCGGCCCCATAACCATCTCCAGCTCTTCTCCAAGAAAGCCCACCCAAGGAAGCCCTTTCTTTCCAGGAACACATCAGTGCAGAGAACATAGAATCATAGAATAGAATCATAGAATGGTCAGAGTTGGAAGGGACCTCAAAGATCATCAAGTTCCAACCCCCCTGCCATGGGCAGGGACACCTCTCCCTAGAGCAGGTTGCTCCAAGCCCCATCCAGCCTGGCCTTAAACACTTCCAGGGATGGGGCAGCAACAACTTCCCTGGGCAACCTGTTCCAGTGCCTCACCACCCTCACACCAAAGAACTTCTTCCTAAGATCTCATCTCAATCTCCCCTCTTCCAATTTAAAACCATTCCCCCTCGTCCTGTCACTCCACTCCCTGACCAAGAGTCCCTCCCCAGCTCTCCTGGAGCTCCCTTCAGATCCTGGAAGGCTGCTCCCAGGTCTCCCCGGAGCCTTCTCTTCTCCAGGCTGAGAACATCTTCCTCTTGCCTCCATGGTTAGGGAAGGGCAGCAATGTGGTGGCCCCAAGGTCCACGTCCTTTAAGAGTCCCTTTTGCAGCCCAGAGCAGGTCCCATGTCCCCAGTTAGAACTTCACCTTGTCCCAGAGCCTTCTTCCAGGCTGTGTCCAAGCCCAGACTTGTCCCACAGTGGCCAGGATGCTCCCAGCACTGGAAGAAAGGGATCCCACTGGTGGGTTGGAACTGGGAGTGCAACCATCTCCTCCTTCCCACAGGTGGAGAAGCTGGCCAGGACCCTCTTCCTCTGGAAGATTGATGTCCACGACCAGAAGGAGCGGGTCTATGAGATGCGGCGCTGGAATGAGGCCCTTGTCACCAACATGCTGCCCGAGCATGTGGCCCGGCACTTCCTGGGCTCCAAGAAACGGGATGAGGTGAGGAGCACCCAGGATGGGGGGGTTTGTGCCACTTTTTTGGCCCTCTGGATCCAAAGGCTTTCCTTAAGGCTCTGGTTGAGCACCTTGGGTTGGAAGAAGATGATGTCTTGACCGTGAATGGTGAGGTTGTGGAACACCCTCATTTTTCACATGTGCCAAAGGAAGATGGTTTCAGGGGAGGGTTTGGGTCTACCAGAGGTGCTGGTGTCATGGGTGGGCACGTCTCCAGCTCACGGCCACCATCCTGTCCCACCCCTAGGAGCTGTACAGCCAGTCCTACGATGAGATCGGGGTCATGTTTGCCTCCCTCCCCAACTTTGCCGACTTCTACACGGAGGAGAGCATCAACAACGGGGGCATTGAGTGCCTGCGCTTCCTCAACGAGATCATCTCCGACTTCGATGCGGTGAGTCAGGATGGAACAGGCCATGGGGCTTGGCCAGGCCTTCCCTTCCTCCCCCATCTTGGGGCAGAAGGACCTGGCCTGGATCTGGGGTCCCTGAGTCTCATCTCCATGGCCCAGCTCCTGGATGAACCTCAGTTCCGGTGCATCACCAAAATCAAAACCATTGGCAGCACCTACATGGCAGCTTCTGGAGTGACCCCTGATGCCAATGCCAACGGCTACAGTGCCAAGGTGAGGGGGTCCCTGTGGTGGGGTGGCAGTGGGCGAGGGGTGGGCAGGCCTGACCCACTCTGTCCTTGCAGAAGGAAACCCTCTCCGATAAGGAGCGCTGGCAGCACTTGGCCGACCTGGCCGACTTCGCCTTAGCCATGAAGGTGACGTTGATGAACATCAACTACCAATCCTTCAACAACTTCATGCTCCGCATAGGCAAGTCCGGGAGCGTGGGGCAGGGTCTATTGAGGGGGGAGATCTGTCTGTGCCCTCTGTCCCTCCTTCCCACCAACGGTGGGACACTAGGCAGCAGTTGCAACCAGTGAGGGGTAAGGGAGGACACCTCATTTGCCCCAACCCATCTCCTGGGGCAGACTCTCCTGCAGACCAGGGTGTTCCATCCGTGTCACCGGACACAGAGGTGACATCTACTCCCTGTCTTGCACAGGCATGAACAAGGGGGCCGTGCTGGCGGGCGTCATCGNGGTAGACCTGTTGCCCAAGCACCATGTGGGTAGACCTGTTGCCAAAGCAGCACATGGGGGTCCCCCACTTTCCATGAACCATGCCAGGCAAGGAACCCCCAGCCTCCCACCGTGTCNTCTCCTGGGGCAGACTCTCTTGCAGACCAGGATGTCCCATCCGTGTCACCAGACACAGAGGTGACATCTACTCCCTGTCTTGCACAGGCATGAACAAGGGGGCCGTGCTGGCGGGCGTCATCGGCGCCCGCAAACCACACTACGATATCTGGGGCAACACGGTGAATGTGGCCAGCAGGATGGAGTCCACCGGCGTCATGGGGAACATACAGGTGGGATGAGGAGGAGTGGGGACGAATTGACAACCCATGGTGGGCCTGCAGCCTTCAAAACACTCCAGGCTTTGGGTGGGAGGGGGGGGCGGGAGGGGCAGGGTGGGC
>VXBW01002366.1:31055-42969 GCA_013400375.1 Thinocorus orbignyianus | reverse complement strand
TCTGTTGTCCGAGCAGCATGCGGGTAGACCTGTTGCCCAAGCGGCATGTGGGTGGTAGACCTGTTGCCCAAGCACCACGTGGGTAGACCTGTTGCCCAAGCACCATGTGGGTAGACCTGTTGCCAAAGCAGCACATGGGGGTCCCCCACTTTCCATGAACCATGCCAGGCAAGGAACCCCCAGCCTCCCACCGTGTCCCCTCGTCCCTGCAGGTGGTGGAGGAGACCCACCTCATCCTGAAGGAGTATGGCTTCCGCTTCGTACGCCGGGGAGCCATCTATGTCAAGGGCAAAGGGGAGCTGCTCACCTTCTTCCTCAAGGGCCGGGAGAAACAGGGCTCCTTCATCAACGGTTCCTCCGTCACCCTGCCCCACCAGGTGGTGGACAGCTCATGACAGTCCGGCGCCTGCCCACCTGCCACCACAGCCACTGCCTCCTGGCATCAGGGGATGCCCGGGGACGTTTGTCCCACCACTGTCTGGATCCAAAACCAAACTTGAGAAACCAATCCCTTCGCACGACCTTTTCCAAGCCCCCGCCGGAGGTTTCTGGTTGGGGGAAGATTTGCTCCACGGCAGGAAGGAGACATGGAGCCCACCTTGGTTGGGTTCCTCCGGCTGTTGGAGGAACGGGGACAACAAGCTGCCATTCTCTGGGCATCCTGGCTTTCACCAACCGAGGTGGAGGGGACAGCATGACATTGAAGGAGCATCGCGGGGCCACGGTGCCGCTGGGCACGAGGAGATCCAAACTCAGGGCCGGAGGGGAGGACACTGTGTCTCTCCAAGTTCGTTAGCTCATCCTCGTCACCAACCCATGGAGAGAAGATGGAGAAGGAACCAATATTGTGTATTTCAGCTATATAAATGTATATAATATAAAGAGTACAGAATGACATTTATATTTTTAACTGGGCCCGTTCCCTCCCAGCGGTGGGGCTCGCTCTCATCCGGACGCTAAGGGTGGCTGCTGTCACCATCACTCCATGGAAAAGACCAAGGAGGGGCTGGGAGGAGAAGGTTGGCACCCACAGAGTGTAATTACGCCGCTAGTTTCTTCTGGAATAGAAGCAGTTGAATTTCAAAGCCTGGTTCCACGCCTGCTTTGTCCTGGGAGTTGGGGGTGGGTGGGGGTGGCAAGAAGGGTTTGATCCCCACCTTCCCAAGGGTTTCAGAGGGAAAAGGCTTCCCTCTTCCCAAAGATTTTTCACAGAAGTGCAGCCACAGAATTAAAAGTGATGTGGGACAACGGAAACACCTTTTGATGATGCAGCAGGAGCAAACATTCAAAAGTCCAAATGTGAGTGAAAGGGTGAATGCTCACCCCACAGCTCTTCTCAAACAGCTTCAGCCTCATGAGTCTTCCTCCCTAAGGAGGTCACACAATCACAGAATGTTGTGGGGTTGGAAGGGACCTCTGGAGATCATCTCCTCCACCCCCCACCCACTGCAGGTCCCACAGGAACGTGTCCAGGTGGGTTGGAATGTCTCCAGAGAAGGAGACTCCCCCACCTCTCTGGGCAGCCTCTGCCAGGGCTCTGACACCCTCACAGCAAAGAAGTTCCTCCTCATGTTGAGATGGAACTTCTTCTGTTCCAGCTTGTGCCCGTTCCCTCTTGTCCTGTCCCTGGGCACCACTGGGAAAAGCCTGGCCCCATCCTCCTGACACCCTCCCTTGAAGGATTTCAGGGTGTTGATCAGATCCCCCTCAGCCTTCTCTTCTCCAGACTAAACAGATCCAAGTCCCTCAGCCTTTCCTCAGCAGAGAGATGCTCCAGGCCCCTCCTCCTCTTTGTGTCCCTCTGTTGTCCCCTCTCCAGCAGTGCCCTGTCCTTCTGGAACTGGGGAGCCCAGAACTGGACACCAGGTCCCACATTTGGGGCAGGAACATGAAACCACAAAACACTCAAAAGCCGGAGGTTATACTCCAACAGATTGTTCAGTTCAACCAGGACAAGGAGCTCTAACGATGAGAGACACAATTAGAATCATGAAGTGCCTTCCCTGAGCCTTATCCCTCCTGGGACTGGCATAAAAACAAGAGGAGAAAATACTATCATTTTAATTGCATCATATATATTGTCATTTAAGAGCCATTCTATTCCAAACCAACAAGGAAATCAACAGATTTTTTTAAGCACAGCAATTACAGCCACTTAGAAGATTTATTAACAAGTTAGAAAAGGTCACTGTGAGAAAAACAGCAAGATTTGGAAGATCTGATCCAAGGAGGAGACACCAGCAAAGCTGCCCCGTGTCTGAAGGGGAGGAAATAGCACATATAAAGCCACTGCTGGTGTGAAATTTTCCATAAAATTCAGTGTTCCATGCTTTGGGGGAGGGATAACACAGCCCACAATAACTAAACCTCACCTTGTCCTTCCAGCTTCTCACCTGAAGTCCTTTCCCGACTGTAGTGAGCAGGGCAGAGTATTCCACACTGGAAACACTCCCAGTGCTGATCCATAGGGAACTTCCCTCCAAAACACCCAGATCTTGAAGGTTTGATATAGTTTCTGATTCCAATGTTTCCCTGAAGCCGTGGAATTCCTTGGCACCAGCCCCAAAGATCAAAGAAGTGAGAAACACAGCGCTGAGCAAACCAAAAAGCCAGGAGGAATCGTGGGTCTCCAGATCTGAACTGGGCCAGTTCCTCCTCGGGGGGAATTCCCAGCAGCAGGACTGAGGGCAGCTTGGGAAGAGCCAGGGTGGGAGTTATGGAGTTCCATTCATGGTTTCTCCAGCGCTGCTGAAGGAGGAGAAGGCTTTGTGCAGGGCCACACGGCGAAACAGGTCCATGTGAGCTGCTGCTGTCTCTGCTAGAGCCTGGGGAGCATCCGCTGGGAACAGGAGGGGATGGATCAGTGGGGAACACCAGAACACCAGCATAAATGTACTTCCTTCTCCTTCTCCCCAGGGATTTTTTCCCACTCTCCCTCACCATAGAGTTTTTCTTCTCATAGCCCTTCCCTTCTCCTTCCACCATAGAGTTTTTCTTCTCATAACCCTTCCCTCTCCCTCCTATCCCTTCACCTATTGCAGTTCTCCCATGGGATTTGATGGCTGTGGAGAGCAGCACCTTAAGGAACACCCACTGCTGGAGAGCGAGAAGAAAATGCTTGGGAGCCTCAGCCACCCAACTACTCTCTTAGCTCAGAAGACACTGAAATTGGTGAGGAGAGGCAGAACTTCCCCTAGAAAGGGATGGCTACGTCAAGGAAAGGAGAGGGGAGACTGGTTGATACGTAGAATCATAGGATTGTGGAGGTCAAAAGGGAATTTCCAGATCATCCAGTCCAACCATCATCCCAACACTGCCCAACCCACCACTGACCCATGTCCCTCAGCACCACGGCTGCCTGCTTTTGACATCCCTCCAGGGATGGGGATTCCACCACTGCCCTGGGCAGCCTCTGTCAAGCCTTGAAAACCCTTTCCATGAAGAAATTTCTCCTAATCTCCATCCTAAACCTCCCCTGGTGCAACTTGAGGCCGTTCCCTCTTATCCCATGGCCTGTTCCTTGGGAGAAGAGACCAAACCCCCCGGCTACACCCTCCTTTCAAGGAGTTGTAGAGAGCAAGGTCTCCCCTCAGCCTCCTTTTCTCCAGGCTGAACACCCCCAGCTCCCTCAGGAGCTCCTCACAAGACTCCAGACCAGTGCACAGCTTCTCCTCCAGTGTCACCGTGAGCCAAGGAACTGGTGGAACAGGCCTGAGACTGGGACTGATGGCAGAAAGAAAGGATTCTCAGTCCCAGCTGCTGTTTGCAGCTCCATCTAGCTGCACCTCGGTCCAACCACTCCACAGCCCAGCCAGAAACGCAGGGAGACAGACAGACAACCTATTCCTCAGCCCAGTTTGGCATTTGTAGTAACAAACAGCACAGATCCAGGCCTGAGCCTTGTCAGGGCTGCACGAGACACAGCACTGGGGCCAGTCTTGGCCGTACTGGGAGGAGGAAGCGTTACTGGTACAGAGCCTGGGGAGCAGGCGGTGGTAGGGAAAGGTTTTCAGGCAGAGATCTTTGTTAGGAGTATTAAGATCGTTGTTATGAGTGTTTTACAGCATTCCTGGCCCTTTTTAAAGGGTGATAAAACCTTGTCCCTGCCTCTCTCGACCGTTGCACTGCAGGACGAGCCAGCACCCCTCTTGGAGCAACTAAATCCTGGCTGCACCAGGTGTCAATTAATCATTTCTCTAATTGCACTGAGAGAGAGAGATTCCTGATGCTGAAAAGATTGTGTCTTATTTCCCTACAACTAACCCCCCTGCAAGAGATCTGCATCTTTGTGCCAGGGATGAGCTATGGCTGCTCCAAGACCCAGCACTGACCACACACAACCTCTTCTTAGAACCTTTTCCCCCTCAGAAACAGGACAGGTTGTTATTTCCTGTCCCCAAACTCAACTAGAAAGAAGCCCCGTCCACCTGCAGACCCACGGTGGGGTCTGNCCAGGTGGGGTCTCAGGAGCACAGAGCAGAGGGGGAGAATCCCCTCCCTGGCCCTGCTGCTCACCCTTTTGCTGCAGCCCAGGCTGGGGTTGGTTTCTGGGCTGCCAGCGCGCACTGCCGGCTCCTGGGGAGCTTCTCATCCAGGAGCACTCCCAAGTCCTTCTCCTCAGGGCTGCTCTCCAGCCATTCTCTGCCCAACCTGGATTTGTGCCTGGGATTGCCACCTCCCAGGTGTAGGACTCTGCACTTGGCTTGGTTGAACTTCATTAATCTGCATTAGCCCACCTCTCCAGCCTGACCAGGTCCCTCTGGATGGCATCCCTTCCCTCCAGCGTGTCAACCGCGCTGGGCGTCACCGGCAAATTTGCTGAGGGTGCACTCTATCCCACTGTCCATGTCTCCAACAAAGATGTTCAATAGTACTGGTCCCAGTACTGACCCCTGAGGGACACCACTCCTCACTGGCCGCCACGTGGACATTGACCCATTGACCACAACCCATTCCACACCCCCAAACAGAGCCCCACATCGTCCACTTACGTGCGCAGGAAACCAGGACCTGGGTGGGGAGGCTGCAGCAGGGATCTCCATAGAGCAGCCTGGCGTGGAAGGGAAAGGTCTCACTTTGACTTGACACCTTGTAATTAAAGACCAGCAAATTGCACAAGGAGTTCCTCTGCAAGGTGCCTTCTAGCTGCTCTGAGAAGCGCTCCTGGAAGGACAGAGACACGGGAAGTGGGAAGGGAGTCTTGTCTGAGAAAGACTTTAACAAACACACAGCCTTAAACCACGTTCTCCAGCAGTTTTTTACAAGATCAGAGCAATTTCAGCTTAGGAAGGTCTGGAGGGGAGGAGGCAGTAAATTTTAAGCCATAAAGAATTGTCCAGGTAGGAAGGGACCTTTCAGAGTCCAACCATCAACCCAACAAATGAGCAAGATCTTCAACAGATGAAAGAGGGAACCAAGTTGAGAGTCACACGATAATTTGTGAAGTTCTAAAAACCAGAACCATGAGTGCTCCACATAAGGGACATAGAAAGGACATGGAACTGTTNTGATTCTATGAAAGAAAACTGCCCAGATTTTTCCCCAGCACCTCAGAAACTCCTAACACTGGGAATATCAATGGGAAAAGGATGGGTGACCGGCATCACTGCGGCCACTGGTACCTGTAACTGGTCTGCCTGGTATCTCCTCCCCATGTAAGCGTTGAGGTGGTCGGACAGGACAGCCAAGAAGCGCCTGATGTCCGTCTGCAAGAACTTCTTGGCAATCTGCTGCAGGGGGATGAAGATGGGGAGGGAGTGACGGTAGATCTGCACCTCTGGTTTGGTGAGCAGGTCCAGGTGGTAGGAATCCAAGTAGGTGCCCTCATAAGCCGTGCTGATGCAGAAGCACACTCCCCTCTTGGTCAGCTTCCCACTGATCCCTTGGGATTGAAAAAAGAGGGTTTATTGAGGGCAACTCTGACTCCTCAGCGTGGGGCAGCACAGAGAGGCCAAGGAACAGGCCATGGGACAAGAGGAAACAGCCTCAAGTTGCACCAGGGGAGCTTTAGGATGGATACTGGGAATACTTTCTTCATGGAAAGGGTTGTGAAGCCTTGGAAGAGGTTGTCCAGGGCAGTGGTGGAGCCCCCATCCCTGAAGATGTGGTGCTGAGGGCCATGGGTCAGTGGTGGGTTTGTCAGTGTTGGGTTGATGGTTGGACTCCATGATCCAAAAGGTCCCTCCCAACCTGGACAATTCTATGATTTTATGACTACAAGAGAAGCTCCTGCCTCCTCCGACTGGGCCAGCTCAGGAGCACCCCAGGAGGATTCATGGTTTGCAAGAATTTAGGGACATAAACCAGGAATGTTTTAATAAAGGACCTCTAATAAATTCAAGCAGCTTAATTAAGGTAGCTCAAATTCCCAATAATTGAGTTGTGGCACCAATTCACAGAATCATAGAATTGTCCAGGTTGGAAGGGACCTTTCAGATGATCAAGTCCAACCATCAACCCAACACTGACAAAAACCATCTAAACCATCTCTTGAAGTACAACATAACCAGAAAATTCAAACACAGGGTGAGAGGGAGAAGAGGGTGCCCCGGGTGGAGGAAGGTGGGGTGGGCTCAGCCCGTTCCCACCAAGCAGGACTCAGGACACACAGCAAAGGGGACTCACACTGGAAACCAGCACTTTTTTTCTTTAAAAAAAGCTCAGGAGCAGATAAAAAGAAGGGGCTGACCTCACAAGTTTCCTTGGAATATCCAGACCTCTGGGTATTTCACTACCTAACTCCCAAAGATTTCATTCACAAGGTACTTAGATGTCTTTCAGAATCTAGACCTTGATGTAAATGATATAGTTCAGTAAATAACAATTCCTGGAACACCCCAGAGGCCTCCTGTGAAAGGCTGGGAATTATAAAGTTGTTCCTTTTCCAGCATTTTCAGATTCTAAAGGCTCCAAGGGCAACAGCAGCAACACCAACAGGGAATGTACATGTCAGATCAGGCTTGTTTTTCAAAAGTTAACATCCCAGAAAGGCATCCATTGGCACAAATCTGGAAACATTACCTGTGAGGTAAAAAATCTGCAGCATGGACTTCAGTTTTTTAATCTTCCACTCCACAACAGCTCGAGCGCTGGACTGGGCCGGGTCCAACACGGCTCCTTCCTTCCCAAGTTCCTACAAAAGCCAGAAGGGAAGAGATATCAGAAATGGTTGGCACAGAAATGTCACCTACAGGGAACACAGTGAGGCCACAGAGAAATAATAACCCAGCTCTGAGAGAAGAGAGACAGCATTTCAAGCAGAAGAAGGGAGAAATGAGGAAGAAAAGGGAAGGAAAGACTCAAAAACAGAGTTTGGAAATGGCCACGTGGCCTCCAGGCAAATAGATGCAGCAGTTCTGGGCTACTTGGAGCTGAAAACAGGGCACACCAGGACTGTATGTCACTTAAAAAGGGGAAAATAAATAAATAAAACATAAATAACTGAGTCCATATGAATAAACTCAATAAATCCACCCTCTGAGAGCAGAGACACACCAAAACTCGCTGCCAGATCTCTGCAGCGAGCCCTTTCTCACCCTTTTTCGCTGCAGGTCCAGCTTAGCCCTCAGCTCATCCCTCTGGAGCCTCAGCTCCTGCACTCTGGCTCTTAGCCTGGCCAGCTTCTCCTTCTGCTGCTCCATTTCCTCCTGCTTCACAGCTGCCTTGTAAGCCCGAGCCTCCAGCAGCTCCAGGTGAGCAAACAGCCCTGCCAGGAAAAGCACAACATGCTCAAAAATCCAGGCTACCCCAAAAAAACCTCACTTACAACAGCTTTTCCAAGGGGCAGAGGGCAGGAAAACATCCAGCAAAGAGGCTTTTGGGAATTTTAAACAGTGATGCTGAGTGCCAGAAGACCCTAAACACTGCCCCACTAAGCTCCTGAAAGTTACAGTGAGCAGCAAACACACTGCTCCTGATTCCCAAGAGATCTGCAATTCCCACTTTTATTTCAAACCCAGTACAAAGAGCAACGAAGCAACTTCACTGAAGCCCCCATACCCTAAATTGGCTGAGGGTGACTCAAGGCACCACTGGGCAAACCAAGGGGCCACTTCTGACCCAAAGTTTTAGGGTCCACTCCTGCAGGAGGACACGCTTTGCACCCACACCCTGTGCCCCAGACAGCTCACCCTCTGGTGAATGCACTTTCCTTTCCTCCATCTCCTCTCGTGGCTCTCCGTGTCAGCCCTCACTGGCCAGACTCCGTATTTTGGGAAGAGCTGACGTGGGAACAGCCAAAGCTCTTCTTCAGGGGGTCTTCTTCTTCCTCCTGCTGCTGCACTGAGACTCTGACAAGCACCAAGGGCAGGTCCAGCACCCAGGCTGGCCCCACACAGGGTCAATCTGATGGGCAAAACAATGTGTTAATTAACCTCACGAGGGTAAATGAGGCCAAGTGCAGGGTCAGGGTAACCTGCAGTACCAGGACAGGCTGGGGATGGAGGGATGGGGAGCAGCCCTGCCAAGGTGGGCTTTGGGGGAGAAAGCTGGCCAGGGGCTAGCAGCTCAGAAAGACAAGCAAGCTGGGGTTGTTCAGCCTGGAGAAGAGAAGGCTCTGGGAAAAGCTTAGAGCCCCTTCCAGTCCCTCCAGGGGCTGCAGGAAAGCTGGGGAGGGGCTTTTGATGAGGGAGGGGAGCCCTAGGATGAAGGGGGAGGGTTTGATATGGAAAGAGAGGAGATGGAGCTGAGATGTGGAGAAGAAATTATTTGGTGTGAGGGTGGTGAGGCACTGGAAGAGGTTGGCCAGAGAAGCTGTGGCTGCCCCATCCCTGGAGGGGTTCAAGGCCAGGCTGGATGGGGCTTGGAGCCACCTGGGGTGGTGGGAGGTGTCCCTGTTGATGTCAGGGGGTTGGAACTAGATGATCTTTAAGATCCCTTCCAACTCTACCCATTCTGTGATTCTATAATTCAGTGTATCCCGCCATCAGGCCGAGCCCAGAGCCGCACCACAGCCCTCAGGGGGGACAGGGAGACCCCCACAAGGCCCGAGTGGGCCGGGCCTCCTCCGAGAGCCCCCGCCGAGGGGACAGGGGGCTAAAAGGGGAGCCGGGCAGCGGGGGGCTTACCCTGAAGGGGGTCTGGAGGGACCCCAGAGAGGGGGACGGGGATAAGGGGCCTGGATCCCCTCACCCCAAAACCCGGTTCCCCAACGGCCCCTACTCACCATAGCAACCGGCGCTCAAACTGCGCGCCTCACGGCCGCCGGAAACACGTCAACACGCCGGACGCCATTTTGCCGTACAACAAAATGGCGGCCGCACGGCCTCCTCCTTTACCCTCAACCCCGCCTAGCTCCCGGCAGGCTGTGCGGCGCCGTACGGCAACATGGCGGCGTCCGGAGCTTCGGCGGCGGCGGCGTTGGTGCAGTACGTGGTGCTGCGGGGCGATCTGGCCCGATCGTGGCCGCTGGGCGCGGCGGTGGCTCAGGCCTGTCACGCCGCCTTGGCCGCTGTCCATCGGTACCGCCAGCACCCGGATACCGGCGCTTACCTGGAGATGGGCGGTGCCATGCGCACCGTGGTGCTGGAGGTGCGCGGGGCATGCTGGGAACGCCGCGGGGCATGCCGGGAAGGCCGCCGGGAGCGGGAAGGAGGGCAGCCATTTTGGGCAGGGATCTTGAGGGGGGCTGAGGGGGTGGCCTGGGTCTAGGTGGTCGAACCGCGGCCTAGATGCCCTCACGATGGCCACCAGATCTTATTCTCTGTGGTTGTGAGGCCTCCGGGCTCATAGGTGCTGTTATTTTCCCTAAATCCCCCTCCCCGAGGGTTGCAGCAGGCCTGGTGGTGGCGCTGCTGGCACCCTGCTTGGTGAGGGGGCGCTGGGGATGGGGGGCAGTGGCTTTAAGTTGCAGAATTGCAGGTTTAGGTGGGATATTAGGAAAAATTTCTTTCCTCTGAGGGTGGTGGAGCACTGGGACAGTGCCTTGGGCCCCCTGGGCTGGTTGGGGGTGTCCCTGTGACGGGGGGTGGGACGGGACTGGGTGACCTTTTGGGGTCCCTTCCAGCCTGGATGATTCTGTGATTCTATAGGGATAGGAAAAAAAAAACCCAAACCTCCTTTTTTTGAGCATTTACAACCTCTGTCAGCTGAAAAAAACCCAGTTTCCCCCTCCGGTGCTGGCAGCCAGGGCCTTCAAGACCAAAATGGTTGGGGAGAGGAGCCACAGGACAAGGAGGAAGGATTTTAAACTGGAAGAGGGGAGATTTAGACTATGTAGGAGAGTGTGGTGACACCCTGGCCCAGGCTGTCCTGAGAAGCTGTGGCTGCCCCATCCCTGGNATGGCTGCCCCATTCCTGGAGGGGTTCAGCCTGGAGGAGGCTCCATGGAGACCTTAGAGACCCTTCCATTTCCAAAAAGCCCCCTTTGGGGCTTTTCGGGACTGGAAGGGGCTCTAAGGTCTCCACAGAGGATTCTCTTCCAAGGTGGTGAGAGCTTCCCCATCCCTGGAGGGATTCAAGGCCAGGCTGGATGGGGCTTGGAGCCACCTGGTGTGGTGGGAGGTGTCCCTGCCCAGGGCAGGGGGTTGGAACTGGATGACCTTGAAGGTCCCTTCCAAGTCCGACCATTCTATGACTTTGTCTCTCTCCAGGCTCCGGATGAAGCCGCCCTGACAGCGCTGGAGGAGACCCTGAAGCAGAACAACATCGACCACCAAGTGTGGACTGAGCAGCCTGAGAATGTGGCCACCTGCCTGGCCCTCAGGCCTTACCCCAAGGACCAAGTGCAGCAACACCTGAAGAAATTTAAATTGCTAAAGTGAGCAGCTCCTCCTCGGGCCAGTGTTCTAGTGCCCAGCAGCAGGTAGCTGTCTCCTCGCGTGGCCGTGGGGGGGAGGATTAAACATTCACTCTGTGTAGAATCATAGAATGGTCAGAGTTGGAAGGGACCTTCAAGATCATCAAGTTCCAACCCCCCTGCCATGGGCAGGGACACCTCTCCCTAGAGCAGGTTGCTCCAAGCCCCATCCAGCCTGGCCTTAAACACTTCCAGGGATGGGGCAGCCACAGCTTCCCTGGGCAACCTGTTCCAGTGCCTCACCACCCTCACACCAAAGAACTTCTTCCTAAGATCTCATCTCAATCTCCCCTCTTCCAACTTAAAACCATTCCCCCTCGTCCTGTCACTAGACTTCCTGACCAAGAGCCCCTCCCCAGCTCTCCTGGAGCTCCCTTCAGATCCTGGAAGGCTGCTCCAAGGTCTCCCTGGAGCCTTCTCTTCTCCAGGCTGAACAGCCCCAGCTCTCTCAGCCTGTCCTCACAGCAGAGCTGCTCCAGCCCTGTGTCCTCTTAACACCCTGGAGGCTCCTCATGGATTTGGCACCACTTTTCCTACCGCTGTGGTTGCCTTCCCAGCGCTTCTCCCCCCTCCATCCCCTCTCTCCTTGGCTGGAGCCACGTTGGATCCCTTTTTCTCCCCTCCCACACGTGATTATGTTATATTTGTGCTCAAACCCTGCTGCCAACAGCAGACGGCAGCATCATCCCTCCTCCTGCAGCAAAAAATGTTTGAAAGCAGCCACTTCAGTTCAAAAAGAAAGTGCCTTGTCAGCTAGAAACACTCCTGCCCCACCCCTCCCCATCCTCCTCCTCTTCATGCCTCTCTCACCCCCCTCCTCCCCAAAATTCCCCCTTTTTCCAGCTTCCCAGCATGAGGAGGGGGTTGGGGGGGGTTCCTGGTGCGAGGACAGGGTGACCCCAGCATCCCCATCGGCACAGACACAAGGAAAACGTTAAGATCTGGCAATTCTGGGTGGGTTTTAAAGTTTTTCTGTCATCTTTAACTCTTGCAAATGTCAATCAACAAAACTACATGGTTGGTCGGGTTTGGTTTGTTTTGTTTTCCACACACCAGCAGGATTTTTTTTTGTTTAAAGGGAAAAAAACCTAAAAATCCCCCCCCCCAACAGCCACCACC
>VXBW01002366.1:9165-29159 GCA_013400375.1 Thinocorus orbignyianus | reverse complement strand
GGTTGAGGTAGGGATCTCCTACCAAATTGACTGTACACTGCACGTCGGCAAAGACCTGAACCTGTTGTACCTGCTGGGACACAAAAGACAAGAGGGGGGATTTTAGAGGGGCCGGGGTAGGGGCCGGTGGCGGCGGCGGCGGAGCTGGGAACTACGTGAAGTGGAAACTCACTAGAGACTTCCTCTAGTCTGCAGCCACCCCAGAGAAGAACTCTTCTGTCTTCTTGTCCTATAAAAAGAAAACCGCTGCAACTCATTCGGCTCGGCGAGCTTCGGAACGTTGCTCATCCCAAAAAAAAAAAGCAGGAAAACCCAACAACAACAAAAAAAAAAAAACCAGGGGGGAAAAATAATATAGCGGAAAAAAACACCCCCAAAACCAAAGCCCCCCTCAGCCTGGGTGAAGGGGAGCCACGGTGTGGTGGTGGTGGTGGGGTGCTGAGCCAGGTCCGGTGTGGCTGTTTTGATGAAAATTAAAGAGGTTTTGGTGCATCTCGGCGCATCCCTACGGAAACCAAGGCTGAGCTACGGGGAGGGAATTGGGGAGGCGACGCCGGAGAAGACGGGGGGGGATGGAGCATCATCCCCAGGAGCTGGAGCTGGGACAGGCTGTGGTGATGCTCAGTGGTGCTCCTTGGAGGGATGGACGGAGCCTCCCCCATCCAAATTTCCTCGTTCCACCGGGTTTTACCAGCGTTTTACTGCCCAAGCCTAGGAAAGAAACCCTCCCTGGCCTCGCTGGCAGCCCCAGAGCCATGGTGAGGGGCGTTAAGCACCAACACTGCTTTGTTTTTCCCAGCTTGGCCACGGCATCGACGCTCTTCCATGGAGGCCAAAAACACTCAGGGCAGTGGCACTGCCAGGAACGGTGGTGGCATCCCCAACTGGCTGTCACCCAAGGCTGGTGGGACCACGGTGGCTTCCAGCCGGTCCCAGTGGCAAAGCAAGCAGGTATGGCCAGGAAGGAAGCTTTTACTGGGGAAGGGGGTGGGGGGAACCCATCAAAACTTCCTTGGGGAGGGTACCTGGGATGTGTTTAGCTGTTTCTTACTGACCTGCGCCCCGTCTGCTTCTGTTTTCAAAAGGTCAGTGGAGGAAAGCTGGTTGCAGTAAAGGCCCGCGGGTCTCAGCGCCGGGTCATTTACCTGTCAAAAGCAAGAGCCAGGCTCAGCTGGGGGGCTCCTGGATGCTGGATTCTGGTGGGGGGGCACTCGCTGCCCTCCCCATATGAGGTTCTGGGGGGAATTTGGGGAGGGGATGCTTATGGATGGGGGGTTGTGCTGTCAGCATCTTCCCTGCGCTGGAACTGTGGGGTTTGGGGGCAACCAGGGGGTGACCATAGAATCATGGAATGGTCAGAGTTGGAAGGGACCTTAAAGATCATCAAGTTCCGACCCCCCTGCCATGGGCAGGGACNGCTCCAGGTGGGGACCAGGACCTGTTTCACCTTTCTCCCACCTCCTGCAGCTCTGCCTGGGGCTCTGGAGGCATCTTGCCCCCAGGGAAGCATGAAACACCCCCCAAACTGCTCGGTGAGAGGGGTAAAAGCCACCAGCTTGGCCCATGCAAGGAAGGGGCCACCTTCCCTCCTTGCTTGCTGTGGCTTGCTCCCTCTTGGGGGGCTTCAAGCCCCAAAACCCACCAGCCAAACAGCACCAAGACAAGTCCAAGCACCTAAAAAAGTCAGTGGGATCTCACTCTGGCCCATGGAGGCCACCAACGGGCTGGGACACACCAAGGTCCTGTCTCCAACCATTCCCATTCCCAGTTTTCACAGCTCTTCGGGATGGGAAACAAACGGACCTACCACCAGGAGGGCTGGAGGTGTTTGGCACATCCCTGCACCCCCCAGGGACACACTCCATGGCACTGGTGGCCTTGGATTCCAGCACAGTGGCAGTGCCAGACCCTTGCTCCTCCCTCCATCACCCCTTTGGGACCTTGGTACCCCTGAGAAGTGTCTACAGAACCCCTGGGAGCTGGCTGACCATCCTGGTTGAGCGGGAAGGCCACGGCACTGACCTGCTCCGAGCACATGGAGTTCATCCCGGGCATCTGCAAGGAGTTCATCTGCATCTGTCCGGCCATGGGGTTCATGTTCTGGACGTTGGTGTTTCCTCCTGCCATGGAGACGGTGATGCTCATGTTGTTGTACATTCCCTGCTGGGCAGGTGCTGCCTGGTTCTGCCCAGCTTGGCTGAAAACACTGAGGAGGAGGAGAAAAGACCAGGCATTATCCAGGTGTACGTGGTGGTGGGAGGCACCTCGAGGTGGCTGCTGAGCCCCTGGGGTGGCCCAAGCCATCTTGGTTCTTGGTGACACCAATGTCACCTGCAGCAGAGCTGGTGGAGAGCTGCCAGTCGCTGGGGACAGCAGGAGGGACAGGGAGGTGACTCAACCACCAGGAGGTGGCCTTTGTAAGGACATCCATCCCATAGCACATGTAGGATGTAGGGGACACCCTCCTCCTGTAGCAGGAGGCTCCTTGGTGGGATGGGGCAGGGCAGGAGAAAGCCCAGCACCAAGAGAGGGATCAGCACAGGCTTTTGGGGATGGATTAAGGGTCAGTCGGATGCAAAGCCCTGGTCTGTGTGACACCAAGTTCACCCCTTTGTCACCCACCTTCTGCTCCAGGCAGGAGGACAGCTCTCCATGGCCAAGACGAGGTGAAACATCCCACCTCCACCAGACCTCCCACCTCATCCCACCCAGCCCAGTAACCTCCTGCTCTGCGCTGCTTGACCAGGACCCCTCAGCTGAGCCATGACACAAAGCAAGGTGGCCCCCAGGTGGGATTTTGGGGTTTTCTCCCCATTTCTGGAGATCTGAAGCTCCACGGAAAACAAAGGCAACGAGTCTGGTCACTCTTCCCATTTGCTTCCCTACGTCAGAGCTGGACACATCTTAAAAGGGTCACACGGTGACCTGGGACCACTGGTCTTGACTCAAATTATTGTCACGTTTCCTAAGGCCACCTTCCCAAGACATAATTAAGCCACTTCTTTAATTAAAAGCTTGCTTCATGCCTTACTCAACTCATGCCCTCCTTCATTTCAATGCTGTGGGCTTCTGGCTGCCTCTGAGGTGAGGACAAAAGGTTGATGGTGACTTCTGGAGGACACCACAGTGTGAGGACATGGCCTCAGCCAGGTGTCATCTATGGGCACCACCACCCCTGCCAACCCCCTCACCCATGGTCCCATCACCCTGGTGTCACTTTGCTGTCCTCTCTCTCCCCTGTGCCCTGGGGGTTATGCCCACCATGATCTTACTTGCTGTTGCCCATGGCTCCTTGCTGCCAGGTCTTCATGTCGGGCGACTGGTAGCCCGGTGTCGGTGGGGCTGGCTGCAGCATGGGGCTTTGCGAAGGTGGGAGCTGGGGTGACATCAAGGGGCTGCTGGGGCTGAGCGACGGGGCAAAGGCAGGTTCACTTTGCTGACCCATGCCTGAGGAAGGACAGAGGGCATCAGGAGAACCCAGACCCACCACCAGAACCCTCAAGTCCTTCCTCCTCCTCCTCCCCTGTGACCACCAGCATCAAACCAGATGAATCAGCCTCAACTTTTGGTCTCTGGTTGGAGTTTTGAGCAGCTGTATTGCTCAGAAGGAAATATTTCAGGGGTGAAGGAGGAGGGAAACCCCCCTCAAGGGGTGTCTATGAGCAGGAGTTCCTCTTTAGCATCACACCTGGCTGGAAAACAGCCGGGGCAACCATGAGATGGTGCCAGAGGAGGTTCCTGCAGGGCTGCTGCAGCCACACAGAGGTTTCTGAGACCCTTGAGTCCTTCAATCCAGTGCCCCACCAGTGCACCCATCTCACATGAGCTCAGCACCCACAAGAGGCAAAAGGGGAGGCTGAGGCGAGGGGAGATGGAGCTGAGATGTGGGAAGAACTTCTTTGGGGTGAGGGTGGTGAGAGCCTGGCCCAGGTTGGCCAGCTTCTCAGCTGTGGCTGCCCCATCCCTGGAGGGGTTCAAGGCCAGGCTGGATGGGGCTTGGAGCAACCTGGGGTGGTGGGAGGTGTCCCTGCCCAGGGCAGGGGGGTGGGAATGAGATGACCTTAAGGTTCCTTCCAACTCAAACCATTGTATGAGGTGCCTGCAGCTCGTTCCAGCCATCTCAGCAAGGTTTCGGCCTATCTCTATTTAGGGAAGCACAATTCCAAGGATTGCCTTGCAGTTCCATTTTTAAGGAAAGAATTAAGGAATGATTGGTCGGGTATTGGAAGGGGCTGCCCAGGGAGGTGGTCGAGTCCCCATCCCTGGACGTGTTTAAGAGTTGTTTAGATGTGGTGTTGGGGGAGAACTTTGCAGAGAGGGGTTAATGGTTGGACTTAATGATGGTTTTAAATTGGAAGAGGGGAGATTTAGATTGGATATTAGGAAGAAGTTCTTTGGTGTGAGGGTGGTGAGGCACTGGAACAGGTTGCCCAGGGAAGTTGTTGCTGCCCCATCCCTGGAAGTGTTTAAGGCCAGGCTGGATGGGGCTTGGAGCAACCTGCTCTAGGGAGAGGTGTCCCTGCCCAGGGCAGGGGGTTGGAACTGGATGATCTTGAAGGTCCCTTCCAACTCTGACCATTCTATGATTCTATGATCCCAAGGGTCTCTTCCAACCTAGATGATTCTGTGATTTACCCCGATGACACGTTTATATTTTAGGAAATTCAACCAGAAGAGCTCTCCCCCTTTTGAGAGGCGGAGACCAGCGACCAGCCCAGGTTGGGGATGAATCCCAGCCTCAGCTCTGCCCTCCAGCTCTCCCTCCCCACTCCTGGATGCTTTTCTGATGCTTAATTGCCCAACGTACCTGATCCTGAATACTGAAAGATGTTCTGCTGCATCTGCGGGGTCATCCCGGCGCCGAACTGCCCTGCGACGCCGCCCATCATCCCCCTGTTCACCATGCTGCCGCGGGTGGCCAGCGCCGCCTCGGGGTTGGATGCCAAGGGTGAGAAGGGACTGGTGGAGGTGGGAGGGTTTCCCGGGGTCGTACCGTAGTTTGGGGGGTAAGGGAATTGCTGGGGGGGTGCCTGGGGCAAGCGAGCGGCTCCGATCTGTACCGGGAGCCCGGCGGAGGGAGGGAGGTTGTTCCCGAAACTTTGCTGCCTCATCAGGATGGCTCGTTGCTGCATCAGCTGCCGCTGCCGGTGCTGCTGGCTGTAGAGCTCCCGCTGGCGCTGGGCGAGCATCTGGGCGTTGAGGGGAGGCTGTGGGGGAAGAAATTAAATTGGAAGAGGGGAGATTTTGATGAGATCTTAGGAAGAAGTTCTTTGGTGTGAGGGTGGTGAGGCACTGGAACAGGTTGCCCAGGGAAGTTGTTGGTGCCCCATCCCTGGAAGTGTTGAAGGCCAGGCTGGATGGGGCTTGGAGCAACCTGCTCTAGGGAGAGGTGTCCCTGCCCAGGGCAGGGGGGTTGGAACTGGATGATCTTTAAGGTCCCTTCCAACTCTGACCATTCTGTGATTCTATGAAATGGGGGTGGGTGGGCGTCCCAGTTATCACCATTCCCCTCCAGTTCTGGCAAATGGTGCTCTGTGGCCACAGGGTGTCAAGAGGATGGGGACAGGCTTTGTTCAGTGGTGCCCGGTGACAGGACAAGAGGGAACGGGCACAAGAGACACTGGAAAACGTTGGCCAGAGAAGCTGTGGATGCCCTATCCCTGGAGGGGTTCAATCCAGGCTGGATGGGGCTTGGAGCAACCTGCTCTAGGGAGAGGTGTCCCTGCCCAGGGCAGGGGGGTTGGAACTGGATGATCTTTAAGGTTCCTTCCAACTCTAACCATACTATGATTCTATAAGAAGTTCCATCTCAACATGAGGAGGAACTTCTTCACTTTGAGGGTGGCAGAGGCTGCCCAGAGAGGTGGGGGAGTCTCCTTCTCTGGAGACATTCAAACCCCACTTGGACACGTTCCTGTGGGACCTGCTCTGGGTGTGGGGTTGGAGGAGATGATCTCCAGAGGTCCCTTCCATCCCCACATCATTCTGTGATTCTTTGCACCCTTTCCCCTGCTTGGTTTGCAAGGAGAGCTGGAAAAAACCCTAAAATGCTGTAAATTGGCCCATTTGCATCACTGCAGGGTGGAGTGGGCTGGAGATATTAAAGATCAGCCTCCACGTGCTGAACAGCAGAGCTCTGGGAGCTGGAGNTTCTGTGATTCTATGAAATGGGGGTGGGTGGGCGTCCCAGTTATCACCATTACCCTCCAGTTCTGGCAAATGGTGCTCTGTGGCCACAGGGTGTCAAGAGGATGGGGACAGGCTTTGTTCAGTGGTGCCCGGTGACAGGACAAGAGGGAACGGGCACAAGAGACATTGGAAAACGTTGGCCAGAGAAGCTGTGGATGCCCCATCCCTGGAGGGATGTCAAAGCCAGGCTGAGGGACATGGGTCAGTGGTGGGTTTGTCAGTGTTGGGTTGATGGTTGGATTCCATGACCTGAAGGGTCCCTCCCAACCTGGACAATTCTATGATTCCAAGAAGTGGGATTCCAATTCTATGATTCCAAGAAGTGGAATAAAGCGAGCAGAACCCAGCTACGATTTCCAGCTTCTCCTCCTACCCGGCAGATGTTTTGGCCGCTTTATCAGAAGCCCAACAAGAACTTCAGGGCCTGGGGATTCTCAACATCAGTAAGAACAACCAGAGATTGTGGCATTTAAAGGATGGCCTCTATTTCCTACAAATCCTTCTCTATTAAATGCTTTATCCCATCCTTCTCCAAGTAATAATGAAGGACTTAGACCTCGAGCAGGTGGAGGAGCTGGAATAAGCACGAAGGAAGAAAACCAAACCCCCAGCAGCTCGTCTTGCAGCCACCTTTCTGCAGGTGGGAGAGCTTTTCTCTCCCGTTAAGGACAGAGAGGAGCGAGCCAGGGATTAAGAACCCTTCCCTGTTTTCTCCCAGCTCCGAGGACCTCATCCCCCTCACCTGTGGGGTCATCTGCTGCTGCATCCCCGCCCGCATGTTGATGCCCACGGGGGAGTTGGCTGCAAACTGGTTGAGGATCGCTTGTCGGTTTTGATGGATCAGCTAGAAGCAAGAAAAATAAGGAAAGAAAAAAAAAAAAGTCCAAGGAGATCTTCAAAACTTTGATCCAGGGCTTTCCCACCCATCCGATCCCTCCCGGACTGGACCCGAGGGTCCTGAGCTGAGGAGGAATGGGAAGGATTACCTGCTGCTGCCCCTGCAGCCGCTGCTGCAGCTGAAGTCGCAGCTGGTTGGGGGCCGTGGGGGGTCTGCTGAGCGTCTGCCGGGGCTGCATGGCCATGGTGGTGGGGAAGGCCCCGCGGGGCGGCGGTACCTGCACCGGCACCGCTCCGAAGGAGGGCTTCTGCCTCACCATGCCGGGGAAGGCGCCGGGGAGGTTGGTGGTGGGAGAGGCGGAGGAGTAAGGCTGGGGGTACATGCCGGCTTTCTGCTCCATCATGAGAGGTGGGGTGGCTTGTTGGGGCTGGAATCGTTCCGTCAGGGCTTCCAGCCCGCCGCCCTGGGAAAGGAGGGAGGAAAATGTCACTTTGGAGACCCACCAGGCTCCCAACCCTTCCTGGGAATGCTCGGAAGGGATGGAGGATGTGTCCATCATAAGGATGCTGCTGCCTGTCACCCTCATTCCCAGGCCAGGCTCCAGCCCACGTGAACCCTGTTGAGGAGAACATTAAACACCCACTCCCCAGGGCTTAGCAAAACTTAGAGGGTTGATAATGATTAATTTTGGCTTGTTTGGGAGCAAAGACCAAGGGCAGGATTTTGGGAAGGGCTCAGGGCTCAAATCTCCAGGGGGTTGCAGGTGATGCTGCCTTCCTCTGCCTCCCTCTTCAGGCTCTGAGCTGCTCATCTGGGCTCCAGACAGCAGCACGCCTGGTCAGACATGGGAAACAACTTCTTCTCTCTTTTCTTTCATATTTTTATGCAGCCTCAGAGGCTCAGCTGGAGGAAGAGGTCCATTTCAGGTCCCCATCTACCCCAGAAGCACCTCAGACATGGACCCCCGGGACTGGGAAAAATGATGGAGAAGCACAACCATCCTCCTGTGCTGCTCCTGGGACAGCCCTTGCTGGGAACCCATGGGAGACAGGACCTTCTGGTCTAGAGTACAGCCATTCCTAGACAAACTGGACTTACTACAGCTGGGGGATGGTTTCCACCACCAGCAAATCACGGTAAGAAGCTGTCCTGTGCTGTTCAACTTGACTCAAACCAAGAAATCTGGTGTTTGACTTAGGAACTTATGGAGAAGGAACACCTCGGAGCCAGAATCCTTAATCTGAGGCCCACTGATTAAGAAAAAATTGTGTGAGAAACCACACACACAAACCAGCCCCAAATCCCACTGCCTTTAGGAACTGGTTAGATGGTGCTCATCAAAGGACTGAGGCCTGAAGGCAGGGATGAGGATATGGGAATGGTCATGGGGAAAAATTCCTTAAGATGAATTAAAATGGAGCTTTTTTGGTTCAAGGACTGGATAGCAGGACACGAAACAGCAGCTTCTATGACCAGAACCCACAGATCCACTGAAATGAGGCTCTTTGCTCTCCGAAATCCCCATTTTGACAGGCTGAGAGAGCTGGGACTGTTCAGCCTGGAGAAGAGAAGGCTGCGGGGAGAGCTTGGAGCAGCCTTCCAGGATCTGAAGGGAGCTCCAGGAGAGCTGGGGAGGGACTCTTGGTCAGGAAGTCTAGTGACAGGACGAGGGGGAATGGTTTTAAATTGGAAGAGGGGAGATTGAGATGAGATCTTAGGAAGAAGTTCTTTGCTGTGAGGGTGGTGAGGCACTGGAACAGGTTGCCCAGGGAAGTTGTTGATGCCCCATCCCTGGAAGTGTTGAAGGCCAGGCTGGATGGGGCTTGGAGCAACCTGCTCTAGGGAGAGGTGTCCCTGCCCAGGGCAGGGGGGGTGGAACTTGATGATCTTGAAGGTCCCTTCCAACTCTGACCATTCTGTGATTCTATGATTTTCCAGCTGCTTCCTGATTAAACTGGGTGCAGATACCTCCAGCACTTCATCCCACCACGTCTCTGGAGAAGACGGTGGGTTTGGTGAAGTCAGACCAAATTCCTAAACTCTTCCCTGGGGAATGTGAAGCCCGACTTGCCAATATCACATCCTGGAGGGGAACTAGTGACACCTTTTCTTCCATAACACCCCCACCAAAAAAAAAACAAACCAAAGCCTTTATGCTGACACGTTGTTTTCTCTAAAGATGTATTCCAAGCAAATATTTCATGGAACTATTCCAAATATTTCTGAAGGTCCAGCTGAAGCCATGGAAAAAGCCCAAGATTCCCATTAATGAAATGATCCCTGGATGGGAGTAAAGCTGGGTCTGGGTCCAAATATGAGATAATCCCCCCCTGCTCCTCGCCCCCAAACCAGGTTGTCCTCAGCAGGGGAAGCGCTGGATCAGCATGAGGACACTTGGCAGCGCTGGGCACCATCAGGGGGCATCAAAAACCAGTGGAATGATGCTGCTGGAGCTTGTCTGGTGCTGGGAAGGGATCTGGGGAGCTGAGTCTGTAAAACCCTCGTGTTGCAGCTGCATCTTTGGGCAAGAGGCATCTCCAGTACAAAGGATGGGAGAAGCTCAAATCCCTACCTCCAACTTGTTAAGAAAGAACGGGCAGGTGGTGATTTTGGAGGCACAGCCTGGAGAAGGGATCTGAAGGGANTGGATGATCTTGAAGGTCCCTTCCAACTCTGACCATTCTATGATTCTATGAAATACCTGGCTGGGGAACTGACTCACTGACAGGTCCCCCAAATCCCTGATGGGAAGATCAACCCTCCCAGGGATGCAGGAGGAGGCACCACGTGGGGGCCCCAGGAGGAGATGTGCCACCTCCGGGCTTAGAGGATGCAGGATGAGCTCCGGAGCAACCAGAGGGATTTGCTCCAAGAAGCTCCTTTCCTAGGGCCTCGCGTTCATTAACAGGCTTTGGATTCTGGTCCTTGTTTTGGAAAAAGCTTGCGTGTGAGCACTAAGGGGCACGGAAAAAGAAACCACTCCAAGCCAAATCCCAAGCGATCCCTCTGGGTTTCCATTCCCCTCACTGGTTTTCTCCCCCCTTTATGAAACCCTGGGCCCTTCGGAGGCATCTATCTGCAAACTGGGAGTCTCCACCAGAGCTCAGCCCCAGAAACCAGTGCCCCAGCACCATCCCTAAACCCAAACCTTAAATTTATTTCATTTCTTCTCCCTCCATGTACTTCCAGCTCCCGGGAGAAGGGCAGCTGCTCTGTAAGCCAATCCCGATAGGAAGGGCTGCAGGGTTTCATACCAGCGAGGCCATTAGATATATTATTAGGCAGCACAACCCAAGTTCAGGAATCCCAGGCTGTGGGATTCCAGCTGGAAGGGCTCCTCCGTGCCCTAAATCCTGCCTCTCTTCCCCCTCCCCTTCCCAGCTGCCTCCCAGTTAAGGTGGGGAAGGGGGCACAGCCTGCCAGTTCTCCCCGTTACATGAGCCGCCCGGGGCTGAAAGCTCTTTGCCAGGCTGCTGGTTCTCATGGGGGACGGCGTCTGAAAAGTGGAGAAGCCAGATATTGGATTTCATGGGGCTGTTTTCCAGCTTGCTTTTTTTTTGGGAGGGGGTGGGGAAGGGAATGGCGTGGTGTTAAGTATCCTCTCTCCATCTGATGCGCTCGTGTGTTCCCACTCACATCTGGCCTCCCGTTACCACCAGATGTTGGAAATCCTCCTCCACGCTCACGTCAAGCATCTGGCCCCTTTCTTGTGACCTCCACTTAAATCCCAGGAGTGGGTTCTCTCCTTTTTTTTTCTTTACCTGGACCAGTTTGTCGATCCCGAGAGCTCGATCCAGCTCGGCCAGCTCCGTCTCGTCTTTGCCGCTGAGGAAGGAGACGAGCTGCTCCAGCAGGGCCTTCTCGTCATTCCGACCCTCCGGCGTGGTGGGAGGACACAGGAGCTCGTCCAGCTGCGAGGTGATGCACTGGCTGCAGAGAGAAGAACCCCAGAGGAAGGTTTAGGAAGCAGGGAGGAGGCTGAACTGGGAGATACTGGAGCCCTGCAGCCCCTGCAGGACACGCTCCCACCCTGCTGCATCCTGGATCCAGCCTCATCCTCCCCGGCTCCGACACCGGGACAACTCAAGCTCAACACCTGCTTGGTGAGGAGGAACCTCTCCAAGAAACGAAGCCTGGACAGTGTTTTGGTGAGGTTTGAGAAGAAACTTGGGTGCTTTTTTGCAGGTTTTGCTTCCCTCAGGCAGTTTTTGGGGGTTTGTTTTGGTGGGGGGAGGCCAGCGGGAGGCAGGAAAAGCGAGGAGGCTGGGATGGAGCCGGAGCAGCTGGAAGAGAAGCAGCTGAAGGCAAAAGGGGAACCTTTTTGAGCCGTAAAAGATTATTAAATAAATAAAAAAATCATAGAGATTTCTGCAAGGCTCACTCAGTCTTCTTTGGGAATAAGATTAATATGTAATGAGAGACATTCCAGTGACGTGACTAATTGGAGTCAACGGGATTTGCCGGGGCTGAGAGGCCGGAGGGAGCCGTGGCACATCATGCTCACAGCCAGGCACAAAGGCCAGGGGCTCCAACATGCCAGCGGATCCCGAGCTGCAGACATGTTTATCCTTTCAGCTCCAGATGAGGACCAGATGTACAGTAAGGAACCCAAGCCAAGCCCCACCGAGGCCGCTGCGAAGCCAACGCACGCAGCCTGATCCAGGGAAAAAGAAGGAACTCGGCCCTGGGATTTCTTAACCCGTCAGCAGGGAGGGAAGAGGGGAGACAGAGGTGAAAAGCTGCTTCCACACCACCACCAAGCCCTTCCAACTCTGACCATGGTGTCAAACCCCTGCTTTTGGTGGCCAACACACAAAGTTCACCGCACAGAGATGGTTCTTGCAGAGGACAGGATTCTTCTCCACGTTTACAGGCAGGTAGAGGAGAAACTCCGGTTGGAAACATCTCTTCAGCCCAATGCTGGACCTCAGCACGGATGGGAAAAGTTGGTTTGTAGAGGGATGGTGGGGAAAACACGGCCTTTTAGTGAATAAACCTCCAGCACGTCATGTTTTGCAGCCCAATTCATCTTGCAGAGCCTTCCCCACCCCTCCTCTCCTCCAGCACCGTGCCGTGGTGGGTTCAGATGAGGCTCCAGGCAGGTGAAGAAGATCGTGGATCCCATGTCCTCAGGTTTCTATCCACCACAATCCTTTGGGTTGTTTCTTTTTAAGGTGAAAACTCTGATTCTGCACGTGGTGAGGAGGAGAAATTCAGCTCCTTGGTGTCAAATGCTGCTCAAGATCCTGTGAAACATCTCCCTGGCATGGCCACAGATGTCCTACAGACCTCTGGCATCTCAGACGGCACCGGGTGCCAGCGCTGAGGCAACCGACTCCGGCCCCGGGGTGGCATGTTTGACCTTGGGGGATTAGAGGAACGCATGCGAGAACAGCGACCTGGACTCGGCTCCAGAAGCCTTGGCCATGGCCCAAGGTGTCCTCCTTCTGCAGAAGATGCAAGAGCCCTCATGCCTGAGAGGGGATGTTGTAGCCACTCTGCTTAATCAAGAGGAAAAGGCACGGGAGGGTTTGGGGAAGGTAAGAATCTAAAAAGGAAGCTCCTGGTCCCTCAGGACACCCAGCGCTGGGAAATCTGGGCGCCACCAGCTCCTCAAGCAAGGCCAGGAGCTCACCTTGTGTTAACATGAACCTCCCAGCTGGAAACCTTCACAATCCCCAAAGAGAAAGCTCTGCTGGGTTGATCTTGGCTGAAATATTACTTCTTGGCCCCATAATATCTGCCCTCCAAAGGCACCGTCTGCAGTCTCCATCAGGTGGGACTGTGGACATCTCCCAGGATGAGCGTGTCCTCCCCAGGTGGAGCACATCTGCAGGTCTTGAGGAGCAAAGTCCAGAGGCTTTTCCCCAGCAGAATCTCTTCTCTTGGCTGCAGCAGAAGAGGGGTTTTGCAGTTGATCACTGCACCACTAGATGGAAGTGGTTAGACCACACCAAGATGCTACCAAGGCAGGTCTCAGTGGCGGAGCTCCATCAGACCTCAGCAAGCAGAGGGAATAGAGTTGGGAACCAGCTTCTTCCAGTGTTGTCTTCACCCACCACCTCTGGCAGGAGCCACCCATGCCCAGAGACCCTGACTCAGGAGGAATGGATGCTCACCAGGATGAGGAGCCCTCTACCTCTCATCTTGCTGTCATCTTCTGGCCGTGGTCCATGTGTTGACTCTAGTGGTGGCTCCATTGTGTGGAGAGCCTGACCTTGCTGGAGGGAGCCGATGAAGCTATGGGAAGCCCCACCACACAGCATGGTTTTCCTTGCTTTCTCCCTCCTCAGCGATGAGAAAACCAACTACTACCTTGTGGAACCTCACCCAGGCTGCAGTTTTCAAGCGTGGTTGAAACCAAACACAAGATTTGTTACCTCTGCATCTCACCAGGCTTCAGGCAGTTCTGCTGCTCCACCCATCTGACCTTGCACCTTGTCTCCTGGCACCTGCTTTGCCCTGAAAACCACCCCGGGAGCAACTCCCTCGTGTTTTTCCCACCTGAGAAGTCCTGCCCAACATCTGGCCTCCTCGATACCTGCACAGGTCCCAAGCCTTCCACACCAGCCTGGCTCCTCACTCAATAATCCTGCGTCAAAAGGTGAGCCAGGAGAGAATCCAGCTCCCTTTCTCCCAGCTGGGAAGACAAAACCCCTCCAGCCGGGAGCTGCTGAGTAAAATAAGGTCATTTTTACCCCAAAAGCAGCATTTTAAAGAACATCCATAGCTTAAAAAAGCAGCTGAGGCTTTTCCAGCAGCTCTGCCCTTTGCCAGGTGTGACCCCACGGATCTTATCCCAACAAAACAACGGCACCCACGAGGCTTGAAAGGGAACTTACTGCCTTGTGGCAAGGGCTTGGGCTGATCAAAACACTCAATTTTATGAGGATTTGTTTTATCTCCCAGCTCTTTCGAGCAACCAAGAGGCCAAGTCTTCCCAGCAGAAGGTCCAAGGTCCAGTTGCAGCAGACACCTCTTGGGAAACTCTCCTCTTGGGCTGGGCAAAGAGCTTTTGGAAATGAATCCAAATTTAGCCCCAGGAAAAAAGATGTCTGGCTACCAGCTTGCTCAGATACAGCTCTTACACGTGTCTTCTTCGTGACTGCAACACAGAGCCTGAGCTCATCTGCTGAAGACTTTAATTAACAGGAAGTTCTGCCTCTCCACAAAGTAGGGCTGGGCTTTGGCAGGAGGATCCATGTGGAGCTCATGGGTGCTGGCTCGGAAAACAAGCACCTAAAGCCCTCCCCAGGGCCAGAGGGGAGGATTCACCTCCTGGCCTCATCAAATCCATCTCCTTGAGTGCTGAAGTCCTTCAGTGAGGACTTTGGGATGGTAGGACATCACCCACCAAGCTCCATCAACAGGGATCACCACCCTTCTGACCTCCTGTCCCCAAGTATCTGACCCACGGTCTCCTCCAACCTCTTTATAGCCAAGGAGGAACCTTGGATTTTGGGCAGGTGATGACCTCTTGGCTGCTCCACGGACCCAAAAAAGGTGGCCAGAGGCCCAGAGCGGGTTATTTGACCTTGGATTAGAGCTGTGAGCATTTCAGCTGAAGGCAAAAGCACGTGGGGACTGTCAAGAGCTGCAGTCATGTGGAAACACAAAATTGTCCCATGGTTCTCCAGATCCCACCACTGCCCCCAGTGAGAAGGGCTGCTGGAGAACACCAACCCAGGTCCTTGCCGTAGCACTGGCAAGGGACACTGGGGACCTGCAGCATCCTTGCCTCTGCCATGGCCATGTGGCCATTCCATGGTGATTATTCACATCCAAACACACCCTGGTTGTCTCCAAGCAACCTTCTTTGGTCACTCACACCCTTGTTCCTAGAGACAGGATGGATGTTATCTCCCATGCTTGTACCACCCTTCACATCCCACATCCCAGCACTTCATGGTGCCACCAGCAACCACCACCACCACCACGGACAGTCATGCTCATCCCAGTTTGCACTCTCCAGGTCTCCAGCCCAGCACCAAAGGCCATCCCACTTTGACCCAGGCAGGAGGACATCCTGATGTTCTCCTGGGAGAGGTGGAGAAGCCTCCAGCCTCGCGGTACTTACTCTTCGGGTTTACTCAGCGCGCCGCGGTTCATGGCTGCCATCCCGTTATCTGTCCAGGGGATCTGCTCCCCCATTCCTGGTTGTCCAAACTGGTGATCCGGCACCCCCATTTCCAGCTCAGGCATTCCTGGGGTGGGGAGAAAAAAAAGTAGGATGAGAAGGAGGAAAAGTTAGGACTTGCTGGGGAGAGCGGGCAAGCTCAGATCAATGGGATATCCTAAAACGTACCCACAAGGGATGCCAAGATTGACCAGTTAGGGCTCTTTTCATCCCAAATTTAGATCCCAGGTGGGCTTTCCCAACCATTAATGGTCAGCACAAGCTTCTGGGTGAAAATCTACACCAACTCTGCCCAGGCAGTAGATCCCTACGACCCCAGCACGTGCCAACACGTGCCAATGTTTCCCTTCTTAAGGCATTTTGTGCAAGATTTTCAAAATTCAGGCAAGTCAGAGGATTTCTTCTCCAAGGCAAACTGTTACTACCGAAGATCTTAGCTTAAAAAATAGTCCCCACCCATCAGCATCTTCTGGAGAAGAGTTAATTTGCAGAGGGAAAGGAGCCAACGCAATTAAATTAAGTTGTAGCAGAACTTGGAGCCCGAGCCCAAGACAAGAGAGATTTATGAGGCTGGAGACTTGACGTCATCCCATTCTGAAATGGGAACTGGGACCCAAGATCAAACGGTCTCTCAGCTGAACCAGAGATCCAGGGAGGTGGAACCAGCCCCTGGAGATGCTAGGAGGTGGAACCAGCCTGTGGAGAACCAGCGAGGTGGAACCAGCCCATGGAGGTGCTGGGAGGTGGAACCAGCCCATGGAGGTGCTGGGAGGTGGACACCAGCCCGTGGAGGTGCTGGGAGGTGGACACCAGCCCGTGGAGGTGCTGGGAGGTGGACACCATCCCCTGGAGGTGCAGGGAGGTGGAACCAGCCCCTGGAGGTGCAGGGAGGTGGAATCAACCCATAGAGATGCTGGGAGGTGGAACCAGCCCCTGGAGATCCATGGAGATGCAGGGAGGTGGAACCAGCCCCCGGAGATGCAGGGAGGTGGAATCAGCCCATGGAGATGCAGGGAGGTGGAACCAGCCCCTGGAGATGCTAGGAGGTGGAACCAGCCTGTGGAGAACCAGCGAGGTGGAACCAGCCCATGGAGGTGCTGGGAGGTGGACACCAGCCCGTGGAGGTGCTGGGAGGTGGACACCATCCCCTGGAGGTGCAGGGAGGTGGAATCAACCCATAGAGATGCTGGGAGGTGGAACCAGCCCCTGGAGATCCATGGAGATGCAGGGAGGTGGAACCAGCCCCCGGAGATGCAGGGAGGTGGAATCAGCCCATGGAGATGCAGGGAGGTGGAACCAGCCCCTGGAGATCCATGGAGATGCAGGGAGGTGGAACCAGCCCCCGGAGATGCAGGGAGGTGGAATCAGCCCATAGAGATGCTGGGAGGTGGACACCAGAGGGGTAAGCACATTTCTGGCTGGGGTGGCACCTCTGCCCCATGGAGATGGGCTATGGGTGGCCACCCCTGTGCCAAACCCCCAAGTTTCTGAGAGATCTGCTGATGAAGGTGGTTGCTAAAGATGAAAAACTCTCCTCTTTCAACCCAGCTCAGCTGTGACAGTTCTTCTCCCAAAAAAACTGGTCATTTGCTTGATAACCTGGGGTCTTCCACGTTGTCACATGGAGCCACCAGCTTCATGGTGTCTTGGCAGTGCCAGCGACAGCCATGGCAGCTCCAGGGAGGCTCATGGCACAGCCACGGCGTGGCCCATCCCCAATCCTCCCTCAATTCACCCCAAAACACTTCCCAGGCTCCATAAAATAATTGATATTTTATAGCTGCAACCACAGAGCGTGTCCCCTCGGAGGAAGATGAGCGCTCTCCACCTGTGATGCTCTCCTGGTTGAGAAGCTGCCCAAACCAGGGAGCTCCAGGAGAGCTGGGGAAGGACTGTTGGTCAGGAAGTCTAGTGACAGGACGAGGGGGAATGGTTTTAAATTGGAAGAGGGGAGATTGAGATGAGATCTTAGGAAGAAGTTCTTTGGTGTGAGGGTGGTGAGGCACTGGAAGAGGTTGCCCAGGGAAGTTGTTGATGCCCCATCCCTGGAAGTGTTTAAGGCCAGGCTGGATGGGGCTTGGAGCAACCTGCTCTAGGGAGAGGTGTCCCTGCCCATGGCAGGGGGGTTGGAACTGGATGATCTCTAAGGTCCCTTCCAACTCTGACCATTCTAGGATTCTAAGTCCCAAGCCTGGCCACCACCAGAGAGGGGACAGCGGATGAAAGTGGCAGCTCTTCTAGTCCCACATCCTCAGGAGAAGATGGGATCTGGGTTAGCTTTCTGCACCCACAGTCCAGCCTTTGGAGAGCCCCAGTGGACGGTGGCAAGGTCCCTCTTCCAGATGACATTTAGCATCATCTGATGCTTTGAGGGAAGCAGAGGAGCAGCCTCCACAACCTCCTGGACCCCCCAGTGGCTCATGGGGAGGTCTGTGGTGTTTCACCACCAGGAATTCCAGCAAGGTGAGACTTGGTTCTGCAGATCTCCTGCCACACCACCACCTGGGCTCTGAGCTTCCTGGAAATTAAATCCTGAACCTCAGGGGAACCTCAGCCACCATCACTGCTTGGGCAGGGGATGCAGCCTCCTCTGGTTGGAGCTGGGATGGATGGAAAATTCATTCTTTTGTCTGAAAAAGGGGGATCTTATCAATGCTGATCAATGCCTCCCAGTTCAAGATGGACTGGGAACCGACGGGGAGATTCCAGTGGAAGTTACGAAGATGAGGAGGGACTGGAGCATCTCTCTGGTGAGGAAAGGCTGAGGGACCTGGGGCTGTTCAGCTGGAGAAGAGAAGGCTGAGGGGGGATCTCATCGATGCTGAGCAAGAGCTGAAGGGTGGGTGGTAAGAGGATGGTGCTGGACTCTTCTCAGGGGTGTCCAGGGACAGGACAAGAGGGAAAAGGCAAAAACTGGAACAGAAGAAGTTCCATCTCAACATGAGGAGGAACTTCTTTGCTGTGAAGGTGGCAGAGGCTGCCCAGAGAGGTGGGGGAGGCTCCTTCTTGGAGGGATTCCAACCCCATCTGGACACATTCCTGTGGGACCTGCTCTGGGTGGGGGTTGGCGAAGATGATCTCCAGAGGTCCCTTCCAACCCCTGTGATCCTGTGACATGTGAAAACAGAGCAAAGACCAAGCACGGCTGGGAATGTGCCCGCTTGTGAGAAGCTGGTGGCGAACAGCAATGCTTGAGCTCCACCTTTCAACCTCTTCTCTCCCCTGGGATTCCCTGGAAAGCTTTAGTGCAACCTCAGAAAGGTGGAGAGGAGCTGATGCTGCATCTGTACCTACCTGTGTCAGGTGGGAAGGGGTTTGGTGCCGTCACTGTCCCCCTGCCCTGCTGGGACGCCCCCCGGGCGTGGGGGCTGCTGCCGTTGCTGGCGGGACAAGGAACCGGCCTCAGCTGTGCTGGCTCCAGGGGGTCACAGAACTCAAAGGGGGGGCGACCAGCCTGGACACCCTGCCCACTGCTCATCGCTGGAGAGTCATCAAAAACAAAAAGAGAAAACAAAAAGCACAAGTTAGATCTCTCCCCAAGAAGATTCCTCGCCCTGCCGAGAATGGAGCTGGTCTTGGTGAAGTTGGAGGACAAAAACAGGCTCCCGGTGGGACGTCACCTGGCCTACAGCTGAAATCCTGGTCCCACCTGTGGGCTGGTCACCCGTGGAAACATCCCCCAGCACAGCATGAGAGAGGTGACGGTGACATGTGATGGTTGGGGGATCCAGGAGCTCCGCTGGCACCCCAAAAACTTGGAGCTTAAAATAATCAGCTGGACCTAACAAGTGTGGAGGTGACGGGGGTGGCATCCACCTGACACACAGAGAGAGGTTTCAAACTCTGCTACAAGGAGGGAATCAGGACCAGAGTGAATTTCCATGAATGTCCATGCAGACACATCAACCAGGCTCTTCTGCCCCCAGGGGGAACCTCAGCAGATGCCACCAGCCTTCATCAGGTCTTCTTATATTGGTTTTTTATATTATATTTTTATTATCATAGAATCATGGAATGGTTGGAGTTGGAAGGGACCTTCAAGATCATCAAGGTCCAACCCCCCTGCCCTGGGCAGGGACACCTCTCCCTACAGCAGGTTGCTCCAAGCCCCATCCAGCCTGGCCTTAAACACTTCCAGGGATGGGGCATCAACAACTTCCCTGGGTAACCTCTTCCAGTGCCTCACCACCCTCACACCAAAGAACTTCTTCCTAAGATCTCATCTCAATCTCCCCTCTCCCAATTTCAAACCATTCCCCCTCATCCTGTCACTAGACTTCCTGACCAAGAGTCCCTCCCCAGGTCTCCTGGAGCTCCCTTCACATCCTGGAAGGCTGCTCCAAGGTCTCCCCGCAGCCTTCTCTTCTCCAGGCTGAACAGCCCCAGCTCTCTCAGCCTGTCCTCACAGCAGAGCTGCTCCAGCCCTCCCAGCATCTTGGTGGCCCTGCGCTGGACCTGTTCCAACAGTTCCATGTCCTTTCTCTGTTGAGGACTCCAGAACTGGAGTCTAGGAAAAGGTCCTGATGCTACACCTCAGCCTTACCGAGCCTCAACCCCCTGTCTGGATGCTCTGAAATCAAAGAGATGCTCTGAAACCTCCAACACCTCCAGCTGAGCCTACCCTGATCCCTCATGACCACTCACAGGTCTCGCAGGGACGGTCTCCTGTCCTTACCCACGCTGTTTGCAGGGCAACCACGGGGCTCGCTGCCACCAGCTCTGCCCCAGGTCATGGAATCATAGAAAGGTTTGGGTGGGATGGGACCTTGAAGACCATCTAGTTCAACGTGCCATGGGCAGGGACACCTCCCACTACCCCAGGTTGCTCCA
>VXBW01002364.1:115614-141060 GCA_013400375.1 Thinocorus orbignyianus | reverse complement strand
AGGTGTCCCTGCCCAGGGCAGGGGGGTTGGAACTTGATGATCTTTAAGGTCCCTTCCAACTCTGACCATTCTATGATCCTATGAACTAGGGGAACACCAGTGAAGCCAGCAGAAGGAATTCCTACCCCTGACCCCACCGCAGATCCCACCTGCAGCTGCAGCCTGACAACCATTAGTGATGTTGTACCAGAAAACCACCTCCCTGGCCCCATTCATGCAGAAAACAGCCCTCAGAAACAGTGTGATGAAGGTGTTAATGAGGTGGCAGGTACCACATTTCTGCCTGTCCCCACAGCAATGGTACTAGTTTTGGACCATCTTGGCCACACAGGGTAAAGCAGCCCCTGCTCCAGCTCAGCAGAGCAGTGGGGTTTATACACACACCTCCTGAAACCTGGCAAATCCCTTGCTCCTGACCATCACCCAGATGAAAAGCAAGAGTGGGCAGAGAGAGACAGCCCTTGGCGATGGTCAGCTGTGGGGAAACACACACATGAGGTAATAAACATGAATTTTGGAGTCATTTCAGAGCACCTTGTGGAGCCCTGGATGGCCGTCAGTCCCTACTTTGATTTCCAGTTTAAGATAAAATTGTCCATGAACTTTCTTGTGATTAGATGGTCAGATTTTGGGATGCTTCTGCTGCTGAAACCATCCCCCCCGACTCTGATGGGTGCAGAAGGACGGAGAAGTCTGTAAAGCTGCAGACAACTCCTTCATCTCAGGGATTTCCAGGCTTTGAGTTGTCATTCCTGCTGATGACCCCAATTTCCTGACAGCTTCTCTCCACACTGAGCTGGCACAAAGACCTGCAGGGAATGGAGCCCTGACCCAGGCGAGTTTCCCTCATCAGAAGCTCCTTCCCAGCGCTTGGAGAAGCCGGGGCACGGCCCAGCACAGCCATTGATGACATTCACCAGACACAAGAAGGTTGCTGGAGCTTCTAATTAGGAGGCCCAGCCCTCCCGAAACAGGACGAGCAAGTTGGATGAAAACGGCATTAAAAATTTAGAGGAAGACACATTTTGAGGAGCTGGGTTTGGGTGTTGTTTACTGGGCGAGGGAGAACTCTTTGTTCTCCAGCCATCACAGGGGTGTCTGCCGCCAGCCTGATTTCAAAGCCGGATCCCGAGAGGCAGGTTGGCCTCCTGGGATTTCAAACTTGGAGATAACTCTGAGAGACAGAGCCTACAGACCAAAACCCAGCTGAGATCCTCTCATCCCCCAGCCACTGGGGTCTTCCTCACAGGGCTTTGAGGGAGGATGAGGCTGCTCGAGGGGTTCCAGACCTGGGAGGAAGGTCCCCAGAGCGCAGTGGGGTGATTCCCCTCCGGCTCCTCGCCTCTGCCCCACTCCGACCAGCATTCCCTGTTGCAGGGAAGATGCAATCAGCTCAGCTGTGGTTTTCTTCCCTGCCCAGAGGAAAAGGTTCCCTCCTCTGCTCGGCGGTTTGGGATTTCCTGTGGGGCGCAGCACTCCATGGAAGCTGCTGTGCCCATCTCCACCACCAACCTGCAGCCCAGGCTGCCAGACAAGCAGCAGCCCCTGCCTTGAATGATAAATGGCTTTTCCAACAGAATCCTGCCAAATCCCAGTTCACAGCTGGGATCTGGATGCATTTCAGGGGTAGGGGTCTCTGCACAGAACTTGCCAAGGCTCCAGCACGGCTGGTGTTCCCACCACATCTCCCTTGGGTTGAACCAGCATCCCTTCCCAGATGCCCCCATTCCCTAAATGCTGCTTCTCCCAGGGCTGCCCACAGTGTCACGGCGCATCCTGAGGTCCCCCTGGGGACCTCACCGACACCCTGGTGAGGAGGATGAGGAGCATTGGGTGGGTGCCTCCTGCCCAGTATCTGCTGACATTCCCTGGTGTTGGAAGAGGTCATTCTCCCTGTCAAAACCCAAATCATCTCCATCATGTGGGGAAGCAGCTCTCCCTGCAGCATTCCTCCCAAGACAGTGGTTGGAGAGGGGGGACAGGCAGCAGGCTGAGCCCTGACCCTCACAGCAGGGGAAACTGAGGCAAACCACGGCACAGGGAACTCCCCAAGCACCGAGGTCAATCTCCCTCCGGCCCCACATCCTGTGAGGGAAACGTTTTCCCATTTCCTTCTCTGGTGTGTGGGAGCTGCAGCAGTTCCTGCAACGGGGCTGGTGACAACCAGGGGTCTCACACACGGACGTGCCGTGGGTTCAACACACGGCAGGGAGGATGGTGATGCACATGTTCTTCAACACAATGCTCTGGAAAAACCCAATTTTTGGAAAGAACTGGTTAACCAGAGGGACCCCACACTGTAAAACCCATTCGTTCAACTAATTTTTTCCAGTTCACGAGCTGATCCTGTCATTTTTAAAGTAAAAAATAAAGCTAAATCTTGAGACAAATGAAACCAGGTGTTCTCTGGAAGCAGTGAGTCTGCCCCCACACACCTGGGTCCCTCCAAACCCCCAGACCCAGGGCCATGTGGCAGCAGGGCAGACCCCGGGCACAGCACAAACACCCTCTCTACAGCCTGGCAGGAGAAGCTCTGGAGTGGCCCTACCATCTTTTAAAATTCCCCCCTGGCTTTTGAGGAGCAAGAGATGATGTGAGGAGACCATCCTTTTCCTTTAGAAACCCTTGCCAGAGAGCACAAGACCGATGCTCACCACCACAGAGGGGCAGAAAAGCTCAGGTCCTACCTCTGCCACCCCACAAGAAGTGGTTCCTCCTTTCCCTGTGCCCCCTCCGGGACCCTGCTGAGCCAGGGACAGCAGTGTCCCTCCTCTCAACACCAGCAGCAGAGCTTGGCCATCCACAGAGGGTCCTGTGGGGTCTCTGTTGGCCAGAACACATGGACACACGCATGTGAACAGCAACGGGGTCCTGCACACGGGGGTCAATCAAGCAGAGCTGAGGAGGAACATCTCCTGCGGGGAGCAAGCCCTCGGGCTGCACCACACCGATGCCCGAGGATACGTTCCCCTCCTGTGCCACCACTGCTGGGTGGGTTTCCCAGTCACCCCCTTCTCCCCACCACAACCCCAGCTCCGTGGTACCTTTCCCCGCTGCCAGGAGCACAGGGTGAGAGGTTTGGCTGCCTCCCACCAGCTGGGGCAAGTCAAGGGGCTTTATGGCCACATAACCCCCAGGAGAGCGATGCCACGGTGGTGGGTACCCCAACGGGGGCTCTGCTCCTCACCCCTGGCACTTCAGGGACCTGGGCAGAGAGGGTTTTTCATCTCCCTGCTGCACATCAGGGCAGCGAGGGGCAAAGCTGGAGGAAAAACAACCCTCCAGCCAGCGAGGAGAGCATCGGTGGCCGCACAAAAGCCGCCTTGTTCCCCCACCAGACAGCCGGGCAGCACGTCCCCCTCCCTCATGGGCCATGGAAAACCCAGCTCCAAGCCTTCCTTTGCCACCCATGGCCACCTCCATTCTCCTCCTTTGTTCCCAAAAACCTTCTGGAGTGAAAGAAACCTGCAGTTCAACACGTCCCGGGTCCCCTGGCACCAGGAGCGGGCGAAGGCCCCCGCTTGCCCCCGGCAGCTGGCCGGGGCCACCGGCTCCTGGTTATACAGTAACCTGTTGCTCCGGGTCCCAGCTCCACCTCTCGCTGCCTCCACATCCCTCCCCTCCTCTCTCCTCTGCCAAGAAACCTCTGTCACCTGCTGGCAGACAACCGGGGCGAGCGGCACCGGGAGGAAAGGGCAGAGGGAAGGTGACGGGGACACCCCCCCAAGCTGGGGCGCTGGGTGGGATCTGCCTCCCCATCTCCTCCATCCATCCATCCCTCGGGCAGGGAGGCAGAAGGAGCTGGGCTGCCGGAGAATGGCAGCAGGATCTAATTAGGAGGGCACAGCTAATTAGGAAGAGGACACACGGGAGCAGAGGGAACTGCGGGAGAAGACGAGCGGCTTCTCAGCACCGGTGAGTCCCTCCTCATAACCCAAAAACTTCGCTTTTTTTCCCCCTCCAACTTTTGTCTGCTTCAAAACCCTGGTTTGAGCCTCAGGGGGAGGGTGACGGGAGAGGGGCTGTGGCTGGGAGAACTGTTGGGACACAGTTTTGTGTCAGTTGTGGTGTTGCTTTGGGGTTTTTGGTGAAAAAAACCAAGTAATTTCTCCAGCGTTCTGCTTCGGGGGTTCGTTTCCCGTTCTGGCGTTTCCTCAGCGGGTCGGATCCAGTAGGTGGCACTTTCTTGGCAGCAAAAATGTCCGTCGGGCACAGAACGGGGTGGGTTGGTGTGTTTTTTTCTGTTGTTGTTGTTCCTAATGAAGTGTGGAGCCGGTGGTTCGGAGCAGCTGTTTGTCAGGGTCTCCTCTGTCCGGGATGGGAAGTTGTGCTGTTCCCACCCAGGCACCTGGGGAACCGCTGCTCCTGCCCCTCACCGTGGCATCAGGGGATTCCTCACCTTATTCCCAAGCGGAACTGGGATAGGAACCCCATTCCCTGCCCTGATTCTGGCTCCCGGGAGCTCTCCTCTGCGCCGTTCTTCTGTCCCCTTTCACTTACTTGCCTGGAAAATGCCAGTGCAAACTCCACCGAGGACAAGGCTCAGGGACACACAATTTGACTGACGTTATTTTTAAGTACTGGAAATAACTGTGAGACAACACAGGAGTAGAACAGGGTGATTGCTCCGCTCTAATTAGGGCAATGGGGTGTAACACTTGCGCTGCCAGGCTGCTCCCAGACGCTGCAGGAAGAGGGAAGGGATCCGTGGGTGGTTGCTCATCCCAGAGCTCCAGCGCTGGGCTGTTTTGGTGGGATCTGTCCCTAAAAAGGACTTGTTTTCTTTTTTTCTTCTGAGAGCAACAGGCTCAGCCCCCAGGTGACACACAACAGCCCGGCTGCCTGAAGCAGAGACGCAGGCAGGCTGTCACCCGCACCCAGGAGAGCATCCCAGCTCCGTTTAGTTGAGTGCTGGAAGTTTTCAGTTGATCATGGAGAAAAATTCATCCTTCTCCCAGAAAAAGTGCTGCAGTATTGAGCCAAGAGGCTCTTTAAGCCAGGACTGTGAGAAGGGATTCAGGATCCACTGTGGGAACATATCCATGGGTGGTGAAGGTCACTGCTTCGCCCGGACAGAAACTGAGGTTCAAACTGGTTTGGAATGACAGGACAGCTTGATCTTCACTGCTGGTGGGACCTGGGTCCTAGCTGCTGCTGGTTTCTGCCACTGAAACCTTGGGAAACCGGGCTGGGTGAGGACCTGGTGCTCCTTCAGCTTGACACCAGCCCTGGGCGCAGGCAGGCAGGGTGGCTTTAACATGATTAGATAGCTGAGAGGGGCTGAAGGTGGTTTTGGGCACCTGAGAAGAAGTTGACGGCCAGTGAGGTGGCTGTTGGTGGTGTCCCAGGGAAGGGAGCAGCTGGGGAAGGTGGTGGAGCGCAGATGCTGTGCACACACACACTTTCTTGGCGTGATAAAGCACTTTGCCAAGAGAAGTTCTCAGTCCTTGGCTTCCTGCCCCTCTGCTGGTCACCACCCAGCGTCAGGGTGGGCAGAGACATTGAGATCAAGGTGAGGAGCCCCACAACTCAAGTAGGAGATGTCTTCTGGGCTGCAGGTTCCATATTGTGGACACAGACTCTCTCCTTTGGGGTCCACCTTTGTGGGCCACAAGCAGCTCACCATCAGTGACAGAACCTGGGCTGTACATCCAAACCCAGTTGGGTGATGGCCATGGGGCCAGATCTGCCAGATGTTCGTTAGCATCTCAGCCTTGATGAGGTGGGACTTTGAATATGCTGGGAACCAGGCTGCTTTCCGTAGGGCCAGGGGATAACTCAGGCTGAAAGACGTTCAGAAGAAGCTCTACAGGACTTGGGAGGTCTCAGTCCTTGTGGGAGACAAAGGAAGGAGCGAAAGAGGGAGAAGATACGTGCTGGACTTGCGTGGGCCTGAGAAACATCCATATAAATGAAGCCTGGGTACAAAGTCTGAGTGCGTGGGGGAGCCTCGGCGTGTTATTCCGGGAGTGCTGGATCCCACGGTGCTACTTTGGAGCCGTGTCTCCACCTCACCCCCTGCCTGCTTTCTCCAGTCTCCCCCCAGGTCCTAGCTCAGGGCAGGTTTGCAGTTTTGATGAAGACTCTGTGGTTTTCTACTCATGAGAGGAGGAATTCTGGCCTCACGTCTCCCTTACATAGCAGCAGCCACCAGTTTTGCTCTTAACTGTGGGCAGAGGGAGCACAAGGTCTTCAGCCTGTGGATTTGATGTGATGGGCAATAAAATAACAGCCCTCTGAGAATACTCAAGTCTCACAAGCCTACCCTAGGGTCAGCCAAGCAGAAGAGCCAGGGAAAGCCCACAGAGATGGTTTCCTGCACTGTGGTAAAGCTTTACCAGCGGCAGAGTGTCCCACCTGGAGTGGTGGCAGCACCAGGCTGGTCTCCCAGCCCTTGACTCTGCCACCAAGGCCTCCTCACCCACCCTGCTTTGGCCAAGGTTCAGCAGGTGCCCAGAAAATATCCCCACCTGCCTGCCCAGGAGGTATCCAAACCTCCCACTCGGAGGGAGGGGAAGGGTGGAACCTCCAGAAACCCTCCCTGCTCATCTGACTGTTCCAGAAGAGTCCTTGCACCATCAAAAAAAATCCCCAAGTGACCCAGAGTTCACAAGGGAGACAAGCACCAAGGAAGCCCAGGGTCATCATCCTGCTCCTGGATGCTCCACCTGCCCACAGGACCCTGCAGCAGAGAGGATCCATAGGGATTCCACGTGTCCCATCACTTGGCGAGGCTGTGAGCGGCAATTTTGCCTGCTTCCAGAGGGTTTGAAATGGCAAACTCAGGCAAAAAGTATGTTGTTACCCATCCCCAAAAGATTTAGATCCCCAGCATCAAATCCCTGCCAGGAGAGGGATTCCAGAGAGAGCTGATCCCATCCATGAGTGTCCTTGTGCTCCCACATGGACGAGGCCACCTCTGCTAACGAGGTGAGAGCTCATCAATTCCCAAGGCAGCAAGAGGATCCCTTTCTCCTGGGCTGGGGACAGTGCCACCCACAAATTTGAAATGCACGATGCCGGGAGGGGGAAGTTTAACCAAAAAAAGCCCTGGTGCACTTATTTCCTGGTCATGCAGATAAACGAGGAGGCATCTCAATTAAGGAGGGCGGGAGGGGGGTGCAGCTGGGCGCTGGACCGGTTTGGAGATCTTCCCTGTTCACCTGCTCTGCAATTCCATGGGAGCCCAGCCCTTCTTCCCCGTCCCCAAAGGCGTTACTGCAACGTGCTTCATGCCACCAAACTGCCCAGGGACAAGCCTAAAACCTTCCCAACCCACGGGAGGAGGAAGCCAAAGGTGGGGAGCCACGGGCTCTACCTTCTTGGTTCCTCCAGAACAGGGACTGAAGTGGCCAGAGAAACTACTTTGGCCCAAATTTGGTCTGAAGGACCAAGAGAACAGCTGAATCAGGGGACATTCACATCTGCACCAGGCTAGAGGCTGGGCTGCTCCGTGTCAGATCAGGGACAAGGTCCAGCCAGGGCCTGCTCAGGGTGCTCCGTGCCCTTTCATCCGTCACCACCTGCACAGGAGGGTCACAAGTCAACCCTGCTCACAGGCACCTCCCACACAGGTCCTCCTTGCCCTGTGAAGACACCTCTCACCTGCCAGAAACCCTCACCTCAGGTGCCAGGGGCACCTTCCTACATCTAGACCATGGTTGGGTCTTCATACGCCTATTCCCCTCTCCTTTCTCACTCCCCAACACGCTGCCATGGCTCCCCTGAGGAATTTCAGCTGGGATGGAGGAGCAGAGCACCACCAGGGCAACAGGCATCAAGAACCAGGGCAGGAAGGGGCAGCAGAAGGGGTTTCGTGACAGCCCTGACTGTTGTGATGGGCTGGTGTGACACAAACAAGCCCTCATAGCTCATAGGAGCCCCAGGGCTCCAATGGGCCACCAAAGCTCTTTCCCTTAGAGAAGGCAGCTCCTCCCATGGCTCCATGTTTGGTGGGCTGGGATCTTCCAACACTACCTTGGAAAGAGCCAGCTTTCCTTTTAGAGCTTTCCAGTTGGGGTGCTGGCCCTCAAAAGCTTTTCATAATTCAAATTTGGTTTGAATTTTGTTCTTCCTACTTCCTTTTTCTAAGATTCTCTGTCTTATCAGTCTCAACCTGACCAGATTTATGTCCTACAAAGGTAAAGTGCAGACCATCTGAAGGGCAATAAACCAAAGTCCAGCCACCCAGCAGGAACGCCCCCAGCACCAGGTGAATCAGAAAGTGAAATAGTGCTGCTGGCGGGAAGGTGATTAAGATCAAGAGAACAGGCAGAGTCCGAGTCAACACCACCCTCCCCCAGAGCCTTCACACGCAATTCTCCTCTCCCTGAGGATGACCAGAAGCAGGGACTATCTGGGAGCTGAGGCAGTTCAAAGTTCTTCATACCTTAGAGGTGTAACTGCCAGGAGGACCAGAGCTGCCACCCAAAGCCACAGCTCCTCCAGGTCCCCACACCAGCAAATACCAAGCAGAACCCAAACCCTGACCCACCTCATTTCTGTGGCCACCACAGATGACTTATCCTGCTCCACCATTCACTCTTCATCCTACCACCACTGGCAGGAGATGGAACTTATTGGGTGCTGCCCTGGGTCCAGGTGTTGCTCATGGGCGGTCACAGAGGGGGGGTGAGGGCTCAGGCCACAGCTGTGACTTGTGGACACGAGATCCTCCAAGCTGGGCTTGAGGCTCTTGGTGGTCCCTCTATGGAGGAGAAAGCAGTGACTCTGTCTGTGCTGTGGGTAAAGATGGGGGAGGCCATTTGCCTGAGCCCGAGACACTCCTTTCATCACTAAATTCCCTTCATAAAAACACTGGGGAGGGGAGAAGAGAGAAGGTAATTGCACCCACCACATCCCTTAATAAGTCACAGGCTGGAGCCTGCTCTCCTTCCTGCCACCGCTGCCTCTTAATTAGAGCTGCGCTCAGCCAAGGAGACAGAGTAGGAGAGCCAGGCTTTATGCAGAAGGGAGCACTAATTAAAACCTCTCTGCTCCCTAGAAAGATATTCATGCTTTCCCCTGGGGAAGAAGTGAATGGACTTGTCCCTGGCCATTCCCACCGGTTAATCTGTAACGCTGACTTTCACCCGGCGAGGCCATTCGTCTTGTTCTCAGGACTCGATGCTCTTGGTGTTGCTTCTAGGTTGAGATATGGGACTCCCAAAACTCCTTGAGGGAGGAGGAGGAACAGCGTGTGTCCAGGCAGCCCGTGCAGGGTGGATGCTGCCTGCTTGGTGGATGGTTGGGTGGTAGGAGGTGGTTCCTCAGTGAACGTACAGTGACCACAACAGAATTTTGCAAATTGTCCCTTGCTGAGGTTCCAGCATCCTCTGACTGGAATCAGATGGACCTCAACAGGCTCACCTCCATGTGAGAAGAGCCAGGTCCCTCAGGCTGGCAGGGGAAGGAGTCTCATCCCACCAGGCACCCTCATGCCAACATCTCTAGATGATCTCCAGATGGGCCTGGTACCTGGCCACGCAGGCAGGTGTGATGCTGATTCACTTGAGAACACAAACCCTCCTAAATTGCAGGAGGGGAGCAGTACATCTGAGCCATGGAAGCAGCAATCTGCCCCCATGAAGTCAAAGGGCTGATTCCCAAAGGGTGTAAATCAGCATTTTCCAGCTGGCCTGGCCCTGCAGGGTTTCACCAGCAGAGAACCCAGGAGAACAGCAGAGAAGGGAAGGTCCAGTCCAGCCAGGCCCTCAGATGAAGCCAGGGTAGGCTGGATGTGAAAAACATGGGGAAAACATTGGGCTGAATTATTTTTTTTGCCCCTTTTTTGCAGCAGAAGGGGCAGGGCAGGAGGGTAAATGTGACGTGAGAGCTTTGAGGGTTCACTGGAGATCCTCAGGGCTGTCAGGTTTGCTGCTGTGAGCTGCAAAAATGAAAAAAGAAAAAAACCAATAGTTGATGGAGGTTCACCAGCTGAAAAAATATATTTAAAAATGCCCCCCAAAAAGCTGGAGCTGAGTCAGAGGAGCTGCTGCACTGGAGGAGGCAGGAGCAGGTTGAGCAGGATCGCTGGGGAGCAGATGCAGCAGGGCTGTGCTCCTCGCCGGTGGCTGCCAGCACCAGCAGGTAACACCCAAGGTGTGGTCAGGCCTGAGCCACCCTCTGGACAGGCAAGAACCCTCTTCCCTCCGCTCCCAGCTGAAAAATAAAGCAGGAAGGGCCCCTGGATGCCTGACTTGAGTGAGGAAAACTTTCCCTGCTCTTCAGCTTGGAAAGGAGCTGGTGGAGGTGCTGCTCTCCTCCAGATCCAGGGAGACAGGTGTGGTCAGGCCTGAGCAACCCTCTGGACAGGCAAGAACCCTCTTCCCTCCGCTCCCAGCTGAAAAATAAAGCAGGAAGGGCCCCTGGATGCCTGACTTGAGTGAGGAAAACTTTCCCTGCTCTTCAGCTTGGAAAGGAGCTGGTGGAGGTGCTGCTCTCCTCCAGATCCAGGGAGACAGGTGTGGTCAGGCCTGAGCAACCCTCTGGACAGGCAAGAACCCTCTTCCCTCCGCTCCCAGCTGAAAAATAAAGCAGGAAGGGCCCCTGGATGCCTGACTTGAGTGAGGAAAACTTTCCCTGCTCTTCAGCTTGGAAAGGAGCTGGTGGAGGTGCTGCTCTCCTCCAGATCCAGGGAGACAGGGAAGGTGGGGATGGTTGTTTACCGGTAACAGAGCTGGGGGGCATCCCGTGAAACCAGCAGCTGGTGAGTGGGACAGGAACAAAAGGCTGAGGACAGCATGCAGAGCTGCTGAGCGTTTGCCACAGGCCATTCAGGATGTCCAAAATTTACCCAGGTTGGCCAGATGCAGCTGGAGGAATTCCAGGCTGAACAAGGCTACCAAGAGCTCTTAAATCCCACCGCTGGAGGCTGGGAAACTTTGCAGAGAGGTTCTCTGTCCTGGTTCCATCCTCCCCTCTGGGCAACCACGTGTCTGCTCCCAACCTGCCACCCCAGCAGGAGTGAGCATGGGTGGTGGGAGAGGTGATGGACCACTCCACAGTCAGGCTGTAGTGGTGGGAGAGGTGATAGAGCATCCCACAGCCAGGCTGTGGTGGTGGACCCTGGGCCAAAAGGGGAGGCTGGATGGAAGTAGAGGAGCTCCAACCCCGGTAGAAGGAAACGCCCCAGGAGGTGAGGACTGAGGATGGCTGGAAGAAACACACACTGAGCGGTCAAAGCCCGGCTGCCGCAGTCACGTGCAGACTTGACCAGACAGGTCCCCAGTAGCAAACAAGACCAGACAGGTCCCTGGAACATCTGCTCCACAGCTGGCACAAGCCCAGAGACGCTCCTGCTCTCTGCTCCCTGCCTGCCAGGACCTCGTGAGCAAACGGTCAAAGGTTAGAAGCAGGATCTGAGGCAGCGGAGAAGACTGTGGGGAGGGACCGGGGCTGTCACCACCCTTGGCAGTCCCTGGTGTTCTCCTCGGAGCGTGGTATGTGACAATGACATGATCAGTCCTTGCCAAGACGAGTGTGTGGCTGCCAAGATGCTCCTCATAGAGGCCATACTCTGCTCCAGTGCCACATGGGTGACAGGCATTGGGGTCCCCTTGTCTCAGAACCCCGTTCCCCAACAACTCCAGCTAAAAGAGGACTCGGTGAACTCATGACATCCCACACCAACCTCTTGCCAACCATTAGTCTCGCAGAGCAGGGTTGAGGAGCACTTGGCTGGAGACCACTGCGTTGTAGCCCAAGTGAGCCCCGCCACCAGCTGAGATGCACCAGGGCTTTATGTGCTGGAAAAGCATCTTCAAGAAAGGTTGGCAGCATCTTCTCACGGAGAGCTGAGGACAGGAGGGCTGTGTCCCTGCCAAAGCCAGGCCAGGAAGGAGAAAGGGCTAAAAATCTCACATTGGTATGGCTGTCTACAGTTGAAGGAGAACGGTGCAGTCAACAGGGCTGCATCTCTCCTCTCAGGAAAGCTGGCATTTGCTGAGGTGGAGGATAAATGACTGTGGTTTCTCCATTCAGTCGGAGGCTCCCTGTCCCTCTCAAAACCATGCTCTTGGGGCCACCTGCCCCTTCCTTCAAAACGACTATGGCAGGTTCTTCACTGGGCATGTTTAGACCCAACCCCGCTTCTGCAAACCTCTCCTTGCTCCAGAGGTGACCCACAAACCCGTGGCTCATTCCCTAAAGACAGGCAGGCAGGAGAATCCATGTGGCCTGTGATGGAACAACTGTCTGCCATCCTCCAACAGCCTCAACCCTTGATAGCCCAGCTTGCCCACCTGCCATGAAAGGACCTTCTTGCTCCTTCCCGAGGATCACGGGGTCATTCAGGCCAGAAAGGGACCTCAGGAGGTCTCTAGACCAACCCAAAGCAGGCTCAGCTCTGAAATCAGGTTGCACAGCATTTTATTCAGCCTGTTCTTGGAAATCTCCAAGGATGGAGATGGCACAACTTCTCTGGGCAACCTGCTCCCCAGCACTGAGGTTCTCACAGCAGGGAGTGTCTCCTTTTCGGGACTTTTTGGGGCTGGAAATCCCTGTGCCAGGCCCCTGTGGGCGAGCAGGAGTGGCGAGAGAAACTTTTCCTCTTTGGGACGTTGCAGGAAACTCTTCTCCTCCCTTCCCAGCCCTGTATTTCCCCCCGGTCTCTTCTGGCCCTCACAGACTCTCATCCTGGGTCCCTGCTCCAGGGTCCAGTTGTGCATTTTTCCTCCTTGCCCTTGCAGGAGCTTAATTATTTTTTTTATATTTATTTATTTTTTGAGGCAAGATTGTTAAAACATTTCTGCGCTGTAAGATTAGAAACTGGCATTTTGATTCTCTTGATAAAGCCAGGCTCACACATCCTTCTATTCTAAAGGAAACAAAGGGCAAAGGGAACATAAATGTGGTTGTTTTGGAAGGATCCCTCGTGGGACCGTGTCGTTACTGCGTAACTGGCTGTTCATGCCACAAAATACCCACTCCTGCTGCCTCATCCACGGAGCTTGGGAGCTTCACTGAAAGCCCAGATGTTGGAAATCAGCCCAGATGATGGATGATGCCCCTGGAAATGCCCAGGGTTTACCTGCAGGCTTGAGCCATTCCCATTCCTGGCTGTGGGTCACCTTCTGGAGGTGCTTTGGCTGGAAAATAAACCAGCAGGGTAAAAAAATGCACATATGGGGAGAATGGGGTTCAAGCCCCACCAGTTCCCGCTCTGGGGTGGCTCCCACACACAGTTGGTGGGGACAAGGTGGTGGCCAGGGACAGCAGGAGGGTGGGAAGTGCTGAAGCTGCTCCTGGAACCAAGACTTTGCAGCTACGGGACCTCCATCCCACCTCTCTCCAAGCCGTGGTGTATTCCAGCCGCGGGTGTATTGCTCTGTGAGGTTCTCAGATCTTCACTGATGGGAGCAGAGCCCTGCAGAGTCCCAAGGACATGCTGAAGGAGACAGATGAGACCTCTGTCAGAGCATGGAATCACAGAATCGTCTGGGTTGGAAGGGACCTTTAAGATCATTGTAGGTGCCCCATCCTTGGAGGGGTCCAAGGCCAGGCTGGAGAGGGCTTGGAGGGCAGGGGATGACACTGGATGGTCTTGAAGGTCCCTTCCAACCCAAACCATTCTATGGTTCTATGATTCTATGAACTCAGCAGCAGCCCCTGAGCAAAGACCCCTCTGAGGGGCTCAACACACCCTGTAAGAAATGCCCCCATCCCCTGCCACACCACAGGCTGACCTGAACCCCGTCACGTCTCTGGGAGCCCGGTTGCCACCAGGTCACTAAGCTGGTTCCACTGATGTCACCCTGTTTTCCTGCAGAGACGCTCAGAGCCGAGCTCCCATGTGCCAAGTTTTAGCTCAAATGAATTGTTAGCCAAAAATACACAGACAGGATGTGAGTAGGAAGCACAAAACGGGGTGGGAAGAGATGGCAACGAATGCCGTGGCGATCAGCTTAAAGAAGGCTAGAAAAGCCTTCAACGCCGAATGTGATCTTCAAGGGATGAGTCTCCTCCCTCAGATCCTCTGCCCCACCCCCCCAGTAAAATCCCCAGGGATGAGTTTGACAGCAGGAAATGAAAATTATTGATGCATCAGCCTCCCCAAACCCCGACTGGAGTGGGCAGACGTTTGGAAAGGGGGCAGGGAGCAGAGTGAAACAGCTTTGGGCAGAGGGAGCCGGGAGAGACACCTTGGTGTGACCCTCCTGCACGGGGGGATAAGTATTCCTTGGTTTAGATTTACCAGTCTCGCTGCAAACCCTTTGCTGGAGACAAACTGGAGCAAAATGTGGTCCCCAAAGTGGGTCCCAGCCCAATGACAAGCTTTCCTCTGACGGAGCAAAAGCTGCTGGCACAGGCCGGCGGTGCCACATGCCTGAGCTCCTGCCAGGCGAGTGAATCAGCCCTTCAGGGAGTGACCAAAAATGCCCTTCCTTTAGGAGGAGGAGGTGGTGGAAATGCCCAGTTGTTCTCAGCTTGCTCAGGAACCCAGCACAGAGGCATTCATTTAGACACAAACCTCCCCCTGCCCCTCCCGGAGGTGAGGGACCAGCGATGCCACCCAGTCACCTTTCCCTGGGGCACCCCAGCCATGGTCAGGTGTAAGGATCAGGGTCCTCCTGGGGCCAAGGCTGGGAAGTAACATGGAAAATTAATTGGCCTGCCAACTTATTTATTTATTTTTAATTATGTATTTATTCTTACATAATAAAACGTAAAAGCAGCGACGAACTGGGCGGGCTGGTAGGGACTGCGCGGAGGTGGGGTCACAGGGTACTTACACATGAAAGCAATCACTTAATGAGCAATTAAGGCACTGGAGTGATTAGCTTAAAGCTCTGGTGACGGCATACCCAATGGCCACAGCTGGCAAGAAAGGACTGATAACCCACCAGGGGGTTCCAAGGACCACCCAGGAAGGATTCAGTGGAGACACAGCAGCTGATGGTTGCACCAGTAGCTTCAAACCTTCTGGAAGAAGCAGCTTTGCACAAACACACCTTCCAGGCACGGGTGTGACAGCCTCCTTGGTGCCCCACCACAAAGAACACTTTGCCCTCAATCAGAGCTGTAACATCACTCCGTGAAGCAGCAGGGACGCAGCAGGAGCCCTTTACACCTTCAGCCCACCCTGCCCCACCACTGCCAGCCTTTTCCTGAGCCTTCCAGCCTTCCCCTTGCATCCTGCCCAGACAGTCCCACTACCAGCATCAGCCTCCCATGGCCAGCATCAACCTCCCACAACCAGCATCAGCCTTCCTTGGCCAGTTCCTGACACTCATGGCCAGCATCTGCCNGACCAGCTCCAGCCTCCCATGGCCAGCATCAGCCTGCCTTGGCCACCTCCAGCCTCCCATGGCCAGCATCAGCCTTTCTTGGCCAGTTCCTGACTCTCATGGCCAGCATCAGCCTGCCTTGGCCAGCATCTGCCTCCCATGGCCAACATCAGACTCCTAGGACCAGCTGCAGCCTGCCTTGGCCAGTTCCTGTCTCCCATGGCCAGCATCAGCCTCCCACAGCCAGCCTTTTCACAGATACCTTCCAGCCTAGAAAAGCCCTATGAGAAATGGTTGACACTGTGGCCGTACACGAAGGCAACTCAAAGCCCTCCTTCAGGCTGGGCTGGAGCAGGGCAGGGCAGTGCCGCGGGCCGTCATCCGTCCTGCTCGGGAACAGGACACACACACGCAGAGTCCCTCCCTGTTTTTACTGGCCCCACGTCCAAAGCCTGTTTCCCACACGGAGAAAATAAAAAGGATCCCTTTCACCAACAGAGCCACGGAGTCAAATCCTTCCCCTCCTTCTAAACATCACAGCTACAACCCCCTTGCTGACCAGAATCTGGCAGCAGGTCAGGAAAAAGGGATCACTTTGAAGGGGGATGGGACTGAAAAAGGGCTCAGAGTAGAGAAACCTTCAGCTACCAGTGTGTTTCTTCAGCAAATTTTCCGTGTGCCAGGCATGTGATGTCCATGGATCCTGCCAGCACCCACGCATGATAGCTGGAGTCCTCCAGACTTCCCCTTGCATCCTGACCAGACAGTCTCACTGTCAGCTCCAGCCTCCCACGGCCAGCATCAGACTCCTAGGACAAGCTCCAGCCTCCCATGGCCAGTTCCAGCTTGCCTTGGCCACCTCCAGCCTCCCACGGCCAGCATCAGCCTTCCTTGGCCAGCTCCAGCCCACTCACTGCTCCTTTCCCCCCAGTGCTCCCATCTGCCAGTCGCAGGGTGAGAAGAGAGGTTTTCCCCACAGAAAATGTGGGCACAGATGAAAACAGGACAGAGGGAAAAAGCTAGAAAATTCCCCACAGCACTCTTCTTGTCCCAGGAAGCCCAGGGAACACCTCGCGTTTCTTTTCCTTCCTCCTTCTCCAAAACTTCCAAGAAGTTTTGAACTGGGGTCATTCAGTTTAAACCGTTTATTGATCTTTTATANCTCTCCAGCTCTCCTGGAGCTCCCTTCACATCCTGGAAGGCTGCTCCAAGGTCTCCCCGGAGCCTTCTCTTCTCCAGGCTGAACAGCCCCAGCTCTCTCAGCCTGTCCTCACAGGAGAGGGGCTCTATCCATCTGATCATCTTTGTGCTCATCCATCTCCTTCCACCTTTGCAGAAGCATCTCTTAATGTTTGTCATTCTATTCCTGGCTCTCAAGGTTGCCCGACTGTAGCTTCCCACAGGCAAGAGACACACGGCAGGTCCCAACCTGCTCCCTGCTCTTCCTCCACCCGGCTCCTGCGGGATTCCTCTGATGGAGAGGAAAAGTATCCACCGAGGAGCCATGCCCCAGCCCAGGGACTCTGCAAACACAGGAGTAGTGGAGTCAGCATCCGGATTTTTCCCCAAGAAAGTGGAGATTGTGGCTATTTGTGCCTTTTCCCTGGGTATTTATAGAGCAAGGCTCTGTCTAGACTTGCTGGTGGTTTCTTGAAGGAAGGTTTTACCTTCTGGCAGGAATGGAAAAGCTCCTGGTTTGGTTCAAATAGCCCAAAGAGCCTTCTTCTCCCACACCAGCCTCCGTGGGCACCCAGAGTTTCCAGCACTGCCAGGACTCCCAACCTGGACCTGAATTAGAATCATAGAATCACAGAATCATAGAATTAAGGTCCTTTTGTTTCTGGAGCAAGCCTTGCACAAGTGTGTGTTTGTATGTGCTTGGGGAGACAGGGATGGTCACGTCCCCCCCTCTCTCTGATTATTCTCTGAATCAATTTATAAATATCACCACTTTTGCTCCGTTTGTGTTCCTGAGCACCAACTCCCAAGCCTCCAGCTCAGCCCCTGGAGTGGCAATCAGTAGGAAAATCAGCAGATGCTGGCTTTTTTTTTTTTATTTTCTCCAAAACTTTGGATTTAAAAATTTCTCCAAATGCCCAGTGCAATCCAGCAGGGTGGTGTGGTCTCCCAGGGACCGCTCCCACCAAGCCCAACTGCCGGACAAGCGTGTGGGTGTTCCCCTCTTGGCGCTGGGAAGTCTGCCTAAACATTTTTTTTCCCAGGAAATAGTTTTTAAGCACAAATCGCTGGTTTTGAGGAGGTGAGAGAACAAGGAACAGCCTCCTTGGGTGTGATCCTCAGCAACGGGGATAAACCTCTGCAGGACACAGCATGGAAGGATGGAAGGACTCAAACTAAAAGTGGCAACCCGGGTCCATCAAAGGTGGTGGAGGGATGGCTGTAGATCTGAGGTGCCTCAGACTAAAAAAGCCACTGTTCCTCCTCCCAGGGAGGCTGAAGAAGGGTTGGTTCTTCTCCACTCAGCCCTGCACTGACCTGTTGGGCTGGGTTATATTTATTCAGGTGCTGCTTGTCTTCTGGAGAATCTCCGCAATGTGAAAAATCCCGTGTAGAGAGCAGGGAGTGTTTCCTCCAGACACCTACCAGGTTGTCCCCTGGTAACTGAAACTACACCCTGTCACTGTCACCCTGAAACTACACCACACGCCTTCAGGCTCACCTCTTCCAGAGGGGCAGCGTCTTCCCAAAGTGACCTGTGAGCTCTGGAGCTGTAAAAATCAGTCGAAAAGGTGTGATGGGTGGGAGGAGGAAAGGAAAGGACAACAGGACTCGCCCCTTTCCAAAACTAGATGCACTGTAAAGACACTTCCAACCATGCAGACAAGAATGAGGACTCCTTGAGTGTCCTCCCCTTTCCAAAGCAGGAAACACCAGCAGCAGGTTAAAACAGAGCTTATAAAGTTTTGGCTTGGTCCTGCTGAACCACCATGATTCCACAGATTTCATAGATTTGCAAAGACAGGGTTTGGAAATTTCAGCTGGGACAAGATCCTTGCTTTTCCAAAGGAGCAGACACACCAACATGTTCATCTATTTGGTTGGCAGGCTCTTGGCTTGGGATTTGGGTTTCCCCTGGTGCTTCCTGACTAACCCAAAAAGGATTTTCTTTATGAGTACATGTTCTTGGTACGGACCCTCCCGAGCAGGTCTGAATGTCTTTTGGTGAGCTCTGCCAGGCACCCCTCCTGGCAGGTCCAGAAAAGCAACTGAAAGCAGGAGACGGGTGGTTTCATCAGTAGGAGGGTGGACCAGGACCCAAGGGAGCCAGGTGGAGATCTCAGGTCTGCTGCAGGCTCCCAGGGTCCATCTCACAAGCGTTTATAGAGATCTAAGCCAGATCATAGGAATTCAGATCTCTTGGTAGCACACGAGGAGCACTGAGGATGCAGATCTCAGTGCCTCACCAGCACCCGAAAGCTGCTGTTTAGTGGATTGATGTGGGATTGTAGCCTTGCCAGGTCCTTCTGTATGACCACAGCAGGCAGGACAGGTAAAGGAGGTGGGAGGATAGTCTTAGGAGCTGGGACAGGCTCCCTGGAGCACAGGCAGTGCAGGGGACACGTGATGGTGCTCCCTTTGGTCGCGGGTGGGTACCATCAGACTGAGCTTTGCAGAACAGTCTGTCAAATGGCTTTCTCCAGCGTGACATTCCCTTACGAAAAGGCTCGGCAGCCTCACAGACGGTGCTTTGTTGTCCTGGGAAGTTGAAAAGATAACATCACGCGGCCGCCAGCTCATGTTTCTAACCAACGCTTTATGTTACCGACCAAGGCTTTCGCTAATCTAACATTTCTGCCTGAGCCTTCCAGTTGGCACGGGTCAAGCTCACAGACCCATCACACATATTTCACCAGTGCCCAAGCCCCATCACCTACTGGGTGCAAAGACCTCCCTTGCCACGTCCTGGAGCACTTCACACACGCTGCAGAACGAAGTCATTCCCCACCACCACCTTTGGGTTGAGTTGACGGGGCACGAGGGGCTGCTTTGCATCTTGGTGTCATTCCAGGTGGCCCAAATCAGGCAAGAAAAGCTTTAGGCTACAGGCATTAAAACCTTATTTGACCCTCTTTTGTCAGTATCAGCCCCGTGGCTCTGGGAAGGAAGATGTTTCATTCCTATCTTGTGGGCAGTTGGAAAGTCCCATCCCAGTGGGCAGATTTCAGTGGGACGACTGATGGAAACAAGGACAAGGTCTGTTAGAAATCATAGAATCATAGAATCATAGAATGGTCAGAGTTGGAAGGGACCTTAAAGATCTAAAAGACCTTAAATGGGTTAGGGAATGCTAGGAAAAACTTACTATTACCCCTAACTTATTTTTAAAGCTTGGGAGGGTTTTGCCATATTTTTCTACTGTTGTTCCCACAAAAGCTGTTGCTTTTTCACCAGCATTTCCCCAACAAACCTCTTCCAGCACACTCTACCTGATCACAGACTTAAGGGTACTCCTAGATCTATGATGAAAAATGCTCACAGGCACTAGAAGCTGCTATTAACAATAATGACAATAATGAGTTCCCTAAAAAACCCACTAGTATTTCACATTTTCAAGTTGTCCAATCTTCACTCAAAGTCCAGAATTTGTCACAGTCCCTTTCTACATACTATAAGAACCAAAATGTATGACCACAGCAGACAAGGAAGAATGACAGCTAATAAAAACCACGTATGACAATAGCAGTGACCGGCCCAAAGAGAGGAGAACTCTCCTGTTCTCTCCCCTCCCTTAGAGCTTCTCCACCCTTGCAACGTTGCTGCTCCCTCTTCAAAGAGCCTCAGAGAAAGCCAAAACAATGTATGGCCCGTTTCCATGTGCTATAAAAGCACAGAAACGCAGCCCAGACAACAATGCCAGGCTCCCGTCACAACTCGGTGTGTCTTCTGTGTGTCTCCGAGGATAAGACTGTCTGGAAAGTCAAGGAATGAGATTTCCTTTGCTTTCAAGAACAGTATGACTTCACCCCACCTTGATGTCCTTCAGCAAGGACCTCTTCTGGCCTCCACAAAGCCCTCTGCTTCAGGACATGAGATCTCCTGGCCTGGGATGGGTGATGGTGCCAGGCTTTAGACAGGCAGTAAAGCTTCCCCTGTGAGTCCCCCAGCAGAAGCTTGGTGCCACCATCTGTCCTCATAGCCAGGATTTGAGACTGGCTTAACTGCTGGAGCCCATATCCCACTGAACACCGTGCTCACATGCAAGGTTTGGCTGGATTAGGTTGCCCAGAGAGTTTAGGTTTAGGGTTTCCAGAGAAGGGTTCCCAGAGGGTTCAAGGCCAGGTTGATCATGGCTTGGAGCAACCTGGCCTGGTGGGAGGTGTCCCTGCCCAGGGCAGGGAGTGGCACTGGATGTGCTTTAAGGTCCCACCCAAGCCATGCCATGATTCTATGGTTTGCTTGGTGACCCTCACAGAAACAGTGCCCTGCACCATCCAAAAAGCAGGTGATTGTCTCAACCTGATTATCTCAGGTTTAGATTGGATATTAGGAAAAATCTGCACACTGAAAAGGGTTATCAAGCCTTGGAAGAGGCTTCCCAGGGCAGTGGTGGAGCAACCATCCCTGGAGGGATTTAAAAGACAGACAGACGTAGTGCTCAGTAATGTTTCTTGTCAGTCCTAGGTTGAAGGTTGGACTCAATGATCTGAAAGGTCCCTTCCATCCCAGGCAAGCTGCACAGCCACACACCACAGGGATAAATTTGCCTCTCGCTTCCCTTCCTCCACGTGCTCACCCTCTGGGAAAGGAGCAAAAAGCGGCCGCACCCTGCGAGGAGATAAGAGGGAGCTCAGGAACCCTCTCATGCAGGGAAGCGTGAGTCAGGGCTGAAATGACAGCGGGGAGAAGCCACGGCGTGTGGCAGAGGTTGCAGAACTCTGAGAGCTCACAGGGAAAGGGGGAACCTGGAGAAAGCTTGGCCATAACCCCACCTCCTCTCTCGCTCTGATCCTTGGCTCCATCCACACTGAGAGCTGAAGCACTCTCAGCCCTTTCTCCATCTTAATTCAAGCCCAGTCGCCTCTCGATTTTGCAAAATCATTATAAAGTCTCCAAGCTCCCAGAAATGTGCCCTTCCCCCTCCTCCCCCCATCCCCCAGCTAGGATTCAATTAATATCAGGCAATTTAAAGGGAATTAAAAAGCTCTGGCGCAAGGCTCCGTCCTGGTTTAACTTGGCCAGCGTCACACCACACCCTCATTTCCATTAACACACGTTTGGACACGGACACAGCCCTTCACGCAGCGGTGAGAGCCAGGCAGAGGTTAAATAACGAAAATAGCATGAATAAATAAAAAGAAGGGAGCCTGGCAGGATAAAGACCTGCTGACCTGGCAGGCAAACACGTTGCTCCCAGTTTCGTGCCCTCTTTGGGACGCAGATATCCTGGGAGGGAGGGAGGACAACCTTCCAATGGTGCTGGGAAAAGGGAAGGGGGGACACGGGGGTTTATGTGGCTTTTGTTTTTCTTGGTGTTAGAAATGCTGAGAGGGAGCAGGGATCCCTCCTGGATGTGTCAGAAGGAGCAATTTCTGCTCAGCCCCTGGCTGAAATGTCCAGGGTGCTAATGGGTTACAGCTTCTGCTCGGCCAGGTGGGAAGGTTGGCGTATAAATGGGACCACAAGTGGCACAAAACCTTCCAGCAGCAAGCTGGCAACTCATCCTGACCCTGCAGGCTCCAGTGGCATTTCCACCACCGAGGTACACGGTGGCTTATCCTTCGGGAGCTCAGCTTATCACGTCAGTACTTTCATATGAACTACCATGAGATAAAGAATTGGCTCATTCTGTGGTTGGTCTCACCCTGTCCCTGAAGCTGCGCAACCATCACTATTGCCACAGGGTCTGCTCCTCTGGCAGCCACACAGGGTTTGACCAGATGGGTTCCTCTAAGAGCAGATCCTCCAGCATTTGTCTTTCAGACAAACCAAAACCAGGGGGACCGTGGCTGCATCCACAGTTCCTCCTGCAGTTTCCTAGCTGGGGTCTGGGGGCGAGCTCTGAACTCCATGGACCAACCTGGTGGCCACTCACCCGCTGGAGTCACCTGGATTTCAGTCCATCACGGGCACAGCCCTGGGGCAGCAAGTGAGAAGGAGCCCGAAATATTAGAATCANTATCCTGTCGCTCCACTCCCTGACAGTTACATCCTTACATTATACACAAAACATTCCCAGAGACCATCATGAGCTGTGGGATTGAAGTGACCTGATGGTGTCAAAGAGCTGGGTTTATTAGAGCGCGTTCCCTTTTCCAGGTATCTTATGCTAATGCGTGCCGAGATCTGGGAGATAGGGAGGGTTGGAGGACTGTAAAAGGAAACCAGCAGGCGGCTGTTAACAGAGGGAAAATTCACAGGTACCCAAGCCTGGGCACAGGGATGGGTTTGATTACACTCAGAGGGCTTGGCAGGACACCAGGTTTCTATTCTCCTGTATGATTGAATCCATATCCTCGTGCGCGTGTGCGGGGAAGGACGTTAGCATCAACCACAAGAGAGATGGAAAAGGCAGAATTTTAACATGCTGGCCCCCAAAAACACTTCAAAATGATTTCTAATAGTGTCTCAGTGCTTGGGGAGTGTTACTGGGACACAATGAAGGCTGAAAGCCCCAAAGATGCTGGGTTGCTCTGCACAGTTGGTGTGTGATGCTGCCTGGACAGGCTGTGGTGGAGGACACAACTGTGTCCTCGTCCCAGGAGCTAGATCTCCCCAACATCCACCCACAACATCCAAAACGGGGCGGTTTTGTCGGGATCAGTGAGAAAACTCCGTCTCCACCCTCACCACAGGGTGAAACACACGGAGCAAAATACCATGAGTGTTTCCAGCTTGAGAAATAAAATAGGGCAGCCCCAACAAGCCCTGCAGCAGTCAGCCAGCCTCCAGAGGGGAAATCCCAGGTGCCAGGGCGGACTCCAAAGTATTCCCCAGGGATTACACGCAATTTATCCCACACTGAGCTAAGAAAAACCTCTGTGATGGCTGTCACCACGGCCCCACGGCACAGGCCAAGCATGTTCAAAGGTTCCCCCGCAGGAAACCCCACCGAAGACACTGATTAATTTCTTCCTTCAGGCCCATGATGAGTATTTTAAAGCCATACCTTGGAATTCTGAGCACCTATTAATGAGGGGAGCAGGTCTGACCCAGGCAAAGCAGGCAAGGTGCTGAGTCCCCAGCCCTCAGAGCTTTTCAAGAGGGAATAAAAACCCCAAAAGCCTTTTTCTGTCTTTCCTTCCCCTCCGGCACCAGAAAAAAAGTGAATATCTTGGATATCAATCCAAAGCATTCCCTGAGGTCTTATTACACCTTTTTCCCCTTCTTTCTCCACCACCACCCCTTGAAATTCTGCTCTCAGAGCAGTGCCTGCCTCTCTCTCATATTATTTATAATTCTCCCCTGAAAGAGGGGGGAAACCCCCAAGAACTGAGCCTGTCTGCCTCTCGCCAAGCACTCGGCCAAGGCAGTAAATTTTACCCCATCCTTGTGCTGCCAGCGGAGCAGCGATATCTCACTTTCCTCTCTGCGGGCTATACCCTGGTGAGGAAACTTCAGCAGCCAGGGTAGAGCTTAAAATCGCCCCATGACAAAAAGATAATGACACTGTAGTCATGAAAAATGACTCAGGATGTTTACAGTCATGAGCAGGCGGCCACGGGGACCCGTGGGGTTGTTAACGGCCTCTGATGGGGCATGAAGGCAAAGGCCACCTCAGCCCCATGAACATCTCGCTAGAAAGAGACGTGCTGAAGCACCACAAAATTGGGGTGTGCCTGGAAAACTGCAAAATCTGGGTGAGAGGGAAGAGGTGGAAATAGGTCTCGGAACAACATCGTGGGATGTGTCACCTTCAGCCCCAGTGAGACCTCTGTGAGGTGTCTGAGAGCAGCCAGGAAAGCCCATCGTGCTCACCTCGCTCCTCTCATCCACCCACCCTGCTCCCTGGAGACCCCAAACCAGAGCACATACCCAGAGAAATCACCCGAGAGCGTGTTTTCTAACTGCTAACCCTCTCTCCTCTGCTTCTCCTCTGCAGTTGCCTGTCCTGCCAAGCGACATGAGTCACAAGGGATCCCTCAGCAGCAACCCTGGCTCATCAAAGTAAGGATCTCCACTGTGGGCTTCTTCCATCTCGCAGCTAGCACCACCCAGGGGGATGCTCCTAGAGGTCCCACTTGTCCCTCCTAAAGTCCCTGGTATTTGTTTCACCCTCCCTGGGCACCTCACAAGCTGCAGCCACGGCCAGCATTGCCACCTCACACCTCACAGGTCCTGAAGCTGTGGCTTGGTGATGCCATGTTAGAAGCAGAGAGAGGAGAAGGACACCAGGAGCTTCTCAACCTGTGGCCTGGGGGCTACAACAGCTCATGGCAGCTTCATGGTGGAGCCAGAACCATCAGCTCTCTACCTTCCTCCACACTCCTGGTCTCCAGAAAGTGGGATGTAGGTGTATGAGCACCACAAACCACTGCCTGCCCTCAGGGGGACGTGGTGATGGAGCAGAAAGGAGCCACTGGCCACCCTCTGGCTCACTGCACCGTGCAGGACAGCCCAACCACGGCACCTGAAACCCTGAGGTCCCACTTTGATCTTCTCCTGCCAGGTCTGAGCCGGAGAAAACCCTGGCATCTCCTGGCTGCACACTCCTATGCACAACCCAGGCACGGGGGGAGGCTCTACAGGAGGGTAACCCATGCTTAAGAGACCTGACACCCCAAAACTCAAGTATTTACACACAATTATGCCATTCCACATTTTGATGTAGGACATGTTCTACATCTAAGTACTTCCCTTCGAGGAGTTCATCTCACAAGGGTCCATTAATAAGGGATCTTAATCCTGGCCCTTAAAGAACCTCAGGGTGAAGTGGACTCAGGTGTAACGTGGAGGAAGGGCCTGCCCCCCCTGAAACAACCCCTTATCATGCTCTGGGAGCTGCTGTCCTTCCAACAGCCCCTCCAGAAGCCACGTCCTGCCAGGGGACACTGTGTGTGGAGGAAACTGTAGTGGGGACAGGCCTAGACCGGCTCCTCTGTCTCCTGTTTCCCGCTGCTGGGTTTGGTGACATGCCCGTGGTGTGGATAACAGCTAGGGTTGCAGAGGGAGCCACCAGCATGGTCAGAACAGAAAATACTCATTAATTTGGCATCACAGAATGCTCTGGGGTTGGAAGAGACCTCTGGAGATCATCTCC
>VXBW01002364.1:81696-115534 GCA_013400375.1 Thinocorus orbignyianus | reverse complement strand
GCTCCAGATGGGGCCTCATCAAACCATGTCTGGCAGACGTGATGGGGGCGACAGGGCTGGTCCCCCTTGGGAGAGCTGCAGCTGTGAAAGCAGATGTTAACAAAAAGACCCAGGAGCTGATGGTTTCTTTGTACCATTTTTCTTTTCCAGCGGGAGCATGGGGAAAGCGGACGGAGCCGCCAAGCTGAGCGCCAAGGACCTGTATGGTAAGTCGTGTCTTCAAACCCCTCTGAGGTTTCCCACAGCAAAAGCACCTCTGGAGATGTGGACACAGTTTTTGGGGAGTTTTAAACTGGGACTCAATCAAAGCCAGGTGGATCCAGGTCTCCACATGGAACAGGGAGCACCTCTGTGCTACCGCCTCCCACGCTGGGGCCAGCTGTGATTTGATGGGGACACACAAGGCACCCAGAGCACTGCTGCCCCTCTCCCCACCCGGACCCTCTCCAGTTATACAAGCAAGATAACCTGATAAAGGGCCCAACAAAAGAAAGGCTGTCCTCAGCAGGTTAATGATTATCCTCTTTTAACTACTCGGTGAACCATGAAAACTCCAGTGCCCTTTGGAAGCGGAGGGAAGGGGCAGGAGGTGCTGGTGCAGAGTCTGAGCCTCAGCTTCTCTATAAACCAGCCCAGCTCCAGAGGAACCAGTGAGTCGCTGGGAGAGGAGCTGTAGAGAGCATTTAGGTACCAACAACAGTTGTTCCTCACCTCTTAAACATATCCCAGGTGAAGATCTGGTTGATGCTTTCACTGGGTGTGAACAGGTTGTGTGTGCCCCTTGTAGGAACATCTCAGATCTGATCAGAACCCTCCCTTGGCAGCTGTGGTTGATTTCTCCCCTGGTTTATCTGGGGCTCTGGTTGCTGGTCAGTTTTGCCAGGAGGTTTCTCAGCGTGGAGTGGCCCGGGAGCAGTGTCCCACGAGGGACCTGTCTTGCCTGGGGAGAAGCAGGCGCTGGTGGGAAGATGGGGCTGCATTTAGGGCTCAACAAAGTCATTCTTAATGTCAATAAGCTGCAAAGAAGTGAAACGGGAATAAAAGTAGAAGAGGAATTTAGTGATACTGGCTGAGGATGTTTGTAGCCGGGATCTGGACCAGTTTGTGGAACTGAGCTCCCAGTTCCAGAATGACAGGGAACTGCTGGAGAGGGGACAGCAGAGGAGCACCAAGAGGATGAGGGGCCTGGNCCCAGAGCACTCTGTGATTCTGTGACTCTGCATTATGGGCGAGTACCAAGGGGAGGTTCGATGGGTTTGTTGGTATCTGGAGATGAAAGGACACACAATAAACCTGGAAAGAAGCAGGAGGATGAGGGGTGGAAACTTTTGGGTGCTGCTCCACTGTACACACAGGACTTGCCAGCTCAGAGGAGCTCCTCCTGCCTCTAACAGCATCACTGCTCTTGCTGGGCACCGAATCCCCCACAGATCTGATTGGGGAGAGAAAAACTATAGGTGTATAGAGAACTGTATAGAGACATGGAAAAATGAAACTGGGAACCAACAACCGTGTTGGAAACACGGCACGTGGGCAGGTCAGCACCCACGGGTGAGGAGCCCAGGGCTCTGAGCCACTGGGGTTTCAGGGTGGGATCCAGCCCTGGGCACAAGGGGAGCAGGGACCACCCCGCGACGCCTCCACCCCAAAAGCTCGCAAAGGGAAAGGCTGACAAACTGCCTCTAAAACAAACACAGCTTCTCCAATAACTCGTTTTCCCCACCAAGGCACATCTTTTACATTTTTTCCCACACGGACACACCCCAAAAGCAAATTTCACCGGGGATGGGGACCTCTCTGACCAAATTCCAGCAAACCTTCAATGAGGATCTTAAGTGAGTCCCTGGACCAGATCCTCCAGAGGGGTAAATCAGCTGCCCGTTACTTGCCCAGGACGAGTTTCTGTGGGACATTTGCTGAGCAAATGGGTGGCTGTTGGCTGGCTCAGCCCAGTCCTGTCCCAGTAAGTCCACTGGGTTTTCACCTGGCAGAACTTGAAGTTCTCCCCACTAATCCAGCTTGCTTCTATCAAAGGACACACAGCGTGTGTTAAATCAATATTTAGATGCCTGGGCCCCCTTCGCACTCGGATCCTCCCTCCCCTAACATTCCTTCCTGCTGTGAGCTGGCACATTTTGGGGCAGGAGGGCAGGCAAGAACTAAAATTCCAGAGAGAATTATGTTTCATAATGAAACAAAGCACCTGAAGCCGAGCTGGCCTTGATGACGCGATTCCGGTGCTGCTGAGGGACGTTCAGAGCTCACAAGATTTTTCATACTTCTATTTTTCTGCCGTTTATTGAGGCTGGAGCCTCAGCCTGTGCCCTTCTGCCAGGCCTCCACCTCCCACATTCAGAGCACACAGAAATCTGCTGCATTTAAAGCTCTCTGGGCAGCATCTTCCCATCAGCTGCAGCTCCGCCGCACACAGATGCCTAAATATTATTCCTAAGTGGCCAAGGTCTTGGTTTTAGCTTTCTTCAAGGATGTTTTTTTGAGAGCAGAGGGTCTCTCACCACTACACCATACAGCAGGGCACGGGCTGAACCATTAGCTCAGGTTCTAAATGCTAACCCAGCCTGACCTAACATGACAGAAGTGCCAACTGCAGGGACATCGCCACTACCTGAGGGTCAAGGTGTCCCCAGCATCTACAGGGGCTTCCTGGCAGTATTAAAGCCACCTCAGGTGAACCCCTGGAGAGCAATATTTAAAAGCATGGTGGTGAGGCTGAAGCAGAGAAGTTGTGGATGTCCCATCCCTGGAGGGGTTCAAAGCCAGGCTGGATGGGGCTTGGAGCAACCTGGGCTGGTGGGAGGTATCCCTACCCAGGGCAGGAGGGTTGGAACTGGATGATCTTGAAGGTCCCTTCCAACTCTGACCATTCCATGATTCTAAGCAGAGCAGCAGCTCCAGGCTGTGCACAGAAAGGTGACAGAGGTGGGGGATCTGCTCTGGGGGTTTCAAGGACACTGTGTGAAGCTCAGAGAGCCATGTAGGTCCACACGGGACCTCATGGCTGGTAGTGGTGGGGAAGGTGGCTGTGCTGGTGGCACCCTTGGCCTGCAGTGATTGCCTTGGTCATCAAGGACATGGTACCACCATGTCTTCACTGTGGTGAGCACAGGGGGAGGCAGAGGGATAACCAAAGCCACTAGGGAATTCTGCAAAGAAATTGGCTTCAAGCCCTGAGGTATCTTCCCCTGGCTCTATCCCTACCAGAGCTGGAGACACTTTCTTGGTGCTCATCTGCTCAGTGGAGTTTTCTGGCTGTTACAGGGGCAGGATACTCATCCCTTTCTCCCAGCTTAGCCAAACAGCGTTGCATTTGCTTGGCTCTGTGTTCTGGAAGAGTCTGTAGCCACCCGCAGGGTGCGAGCCCCGGCCCTGCCAGCAGCGGGGGGAATGGCTGGCACCTATCGAGTTGCCACCTTACCCAACGCACAGCAACCAGCTGAATAAATGTTAATGCAGACCATAAATAAATTAAGGAGCTTCTCTGCTTACTGGCGTCTGCTCTGAACCTAGATGAAAGGCTGGCGGGGGGGAAAAACCAGTGTGGCTCCAGGCTTAAGCCAGGGAAGGGCTGGAGTGAAGGGTTTCTGCGTAGTGCTTTCCACAGCAGGCTTCTGCCACCCCTTTCCATGGTGGAATTCTCCAGGTGGCCACCTGAGGTGCTTTGGTGGTCGATCAGGCAGCGTTTGGCTCTCGCGATGGCTGTGAGAATCTGTGCAGAGCCAAGGGCAGTTTAATGACTCTAAGGGATTTCTCATGGGGCTGTTGGAAGGGAATAGCCCTGCAGTAGCAATCAAAGCAGCCCATTTCTGCTTGGGTGCCTGTCCTTAGGGTGCTCAGCTGCTTTCCAGCACCTCTGGCCAACTCCTCAGGTGTCTCTGCCTCTCATTCCAAGTGCTGGGGCACAGAAGTGCCCCAGGGTGGGACGTGGAGGGGCACTGCAAGGTGTGAGACACCAGCTTGCCAGGAGAGCAGCGCTCATCTCGCATCCAGACCTCTGAGACCCAGGCTCCAACCTGCCCATCCCATCCTGGATACACTCATTTCTAGGAAAAACCAAAACTTGTCGGGGTTCAGGGCTGGGAAAGGGATTTTGGAAGAAGAAAAGCTGCCCGTAGCATGAGTCAGGCTGGAGAGACGCGGAGCTGAGCAGCAGCAGTTGGAATCACTTGACCTGCACTCCCTGTAACACAAGATGGGCTCTGGTGCTGTAACAGGACACGGGGCACCAGCACAAAGAGAAGAGCCGTTCCTGGTGTGGCCCTGGACAGGTTTCATCTGCCCAAAGAGCTGGAGGAGACAGACTCCACCAGTGCTGGCTGCCTGGCAGAGGATGCTGGCCCTGGCTGGGCAAAACACACCGATGGCAAAGGAGTAAATGATGTTTAATGGTCACAAACCAACCCCTGGGGGTCTCCACAGACCTCCCTTGGCTCCCAAGAGGGTCTCCATCCCCCAGCCATATGGGAAGTCCTCCAAGATGAGACTCACCAGCCCCCAGCACGGTCCCCAGACTGTCATTCCTCTGACAGCTCTCCCGCACCCTGGACAAGCCCAGGAGATACCCACCACAGACAAGAGTCACCCCAAAAGCAGAAAGACTGCCTGGAGCCAATGCTTTCCCCAAAACTGCACTGCAAATGTGCATTCTACTGATGTCTCCGCACCGTGACCAACAAAAGACTCATTATTTGCTATTAGTTATTGCCTGCCCAGATCATCAACTTGTTAATCACTTCAGCTGGAGGCCACGAGGAAGTCGCACAGCTCCCCATGGGAGCACCGAGGTGCTGTTCCTTCCCCACAGCCCTCTAGAAGAGGGTTTGTGGATGGATTTGACACACAGGGGTATTGTCTGCAGGAAACAGCCCTGGCAGGAGAGGTGGCAGAGACCACGGTCACTCAGCTGGGGTGAGGGGACCATGTACATGGTCCCAAGGGGATCTGGGCAGCATCTGAACGATGCCGCTCACCACCATGTCCCTCAGATGCAGACAGATCCTCTGCCTTTTAGCAAAAGCTAAAAATGGAAAGCACTAGCATTCATGGAGACGATTTGAGGTTCGATGGCTCGGTGGGAAGGCCAGGAGATGACAGGGAGATGGAGAGAACCGGTGCTGAGCTCAGCAGTACTGACCTAACAGGGATTTCCCAGGTCCAGCATCTCCTGTAGACACCATTCCCCCAAAACTCTGCTTGCCCAAGATCTCCAGAGCTCCAGACAGGGCAGAGGGACACACAGCTGTGTGTCTCCAACCATGGCCAACACCTTACCCCCTTGGGCACTGCTTTCCCCTGCTCCTGCCCTTTGCCAGGACAGACTGGAAGCTGTTTGGGACTGTCCCGGGATGCATTTGCCCATCACAATGGGACAGTAACAGGGATCCCAAGTGGTGGGGTAGGTGGGGTGGAAAGCAGAGCAGTTTTCCCACGTGTTGTCACTCTCTGTGACAGTGCTGTCACTCTTTGCCCACCACAAGGAAGCCCCGGGCAGTGGTGATCACCGGTCTGAATCACAGCAGTGCCCGAGACATTAATTCCCCACCTCCTCCGCTGCCAGCCCTGAATGACTCCCTTGTCCTCCCCCCACTGCTCCCTCGCTGCCATTCCAGCTCCCTTCTTCACGTTCCCACCCGAGATTCCAGCCTCAGATTACCCCGGCTCCCCTCCGACGCTGCCGTGGGGTCACCCTTTTATTCAAAGCCCTGGACATTTAATACTCCAACTGCAAACAGGGCTGGGAGAAAATCAGGAAGCCAGAATTACTGCTGATTCCTGCAGACCAAACCCCTGCGGTGGGGAAGATGAGGGACACGGATGCTCAGCTCAGCCCTGACTGGAGCTACTGGGAGGACTGGGCTGTATTCTGGATGCTGCTGGTTGGGCTCAGCCCTTGTGTTGGCAGAGAAGAGCTTTGGGACAGCAGTTAGTGACACTGCAGAGGGACCTGCCACCTCAGCCACTCTGCATCTCCAGTGGCCCTTTTTCTTTGCCACTTTGAGACCACTGAGCACAAGTTAGAATCACAGAATGGTCAGAGTTGGAAGGGACCTTCAAGATCATCAAGTTCCAAACCCCCTGCCCTGGGCAGGGACACCTCTCCCTAGAGCAGGTTGCTCCAAGCCCCATCCAACCTGGCCTTAAACACTTCCAGGGATGGGGCAAGTTCTCTCCTTGCATGGAGTAACAGCTCAGGAGTTACTGACAGAATATTTTCTTAAGTGGAAAAGGGTTGTTGGATGTGCCCGAGTGCCTCAGGAATAACAGCTGTGCTAGTTAGAAAAAAAAGGGGGGAAACTTTTCATTAAGAGGGTTGCTTGGTCCTCAAGTAAAGCAAATTTATCAGTTTAATTAAATCAAAGTTCTCCCATTCTTCCTAAATGCATTCTGATCTCCAAAAAATGTTATTACCAGCTATAGGAAGTTCAGAAAACATGCTGCAGATTGTTTGATGAGAATTAGTTTGGCATATTTCTTCCAGCCCTGGTTGTAAAGGAAAAAAGGAACACCTCTGCCCCTGCAGCTCCTTGATATTTCCCGCTGAGCGGGAGCCTCCTGCTTCTCTCCAGCCCTCCCCGGCACAAACACCCACTGTTTCTTCACGTACTCGGTCCTTGCACAACCCAGGAGCTGGGTCAGGTTTTTGTTTGCTCTTCTGGAGTGGGTTGTGTCTTCAGCTAATAAAACAGGAATGTGAGCACTTTGGTCTGAGCTAGTGGCAAATACGAAGCGTGCCCAGGAGGAATTCAGCCCCGTGACACCTACGAGCAGCTGCCGACACGCTCCTCCGGAACGCGGCTCCCTGAGCCACACACCATTCATACCTCTGCCTGTCCCCAACCTCAATGAGAGCCTTCTCATTCACTTCAAGACCTTCCAGCTCAGAAAGTCCTCAGCATAGGAAGGGCATGGAGCTGTTGGAGCAGCTCCAGAGGAGGCCAGGAAGATCATCAGAGGGCTGGAGCCCCTCTGCTGGGAGGACAGGCTGAGAGAGTTGGGGGGGTTCAGCCTGGAGAAGAGAAGGCTCCAGGGAGACCTTCCAGCCCCTTCCAGTCCCTCAAGGTGCTCCAGGGAAAGCTGGGGAGGGACACCTGATGAGGGAGGGGAGCCATAGGATGAGGGGGAAGAGTTTGACCCTGAAAGAGAGGAGATGGAGCTGAGATGTGGGGAAGAACTTCTTTGCTGTGAGGGTGGTGAGAGCCTGGCCCAGGTTGCCCAGAGAAGCTGTGGCTGCCCCATCCCTGGAGGGATTCAAAAGAAGGGTTGACACAATGCTGAGAGATATGGTTTTGTGATGGTTTGTATCAGAGTTAGGTTGACGGTTGGACTCGATGATCTTATGGGTCCCTTCCAACTTAGCCAGTTCTATGATTCTATGATCTTTAAGGTCCCTTCCAACTCAAACCATTCTATGATTTTATAAGAAGCTACAAAGATGCTTCCAAAACAGAGCTGTCCCTGTGCCAGCCAGCCTCGGGGACCCCCGAGCAGGGAAGCCTCTGCAGCAGCAGCAGCAAGGTCTGGATCTGCAGAAGTCTCCCTTTCGGGGGCTCAGACGTGGCAGTGTCCAAAACCAGATCCTTAACTAACCCCTCAGGACCCGGAGCATCCTCCCATGGGCCAAGGAAGCAGGAATGTGTGGGATGGGCAGGTCCATGCTGCCACAGATGGGATCCGACTCCCTGCTCAGATCCCGGGAAGGGATGATGCCGTGTCATAAGGCAGGCTCTGCTAATTTGCCTCGTTGCCATTAGCACACAGAGGCATTCGCTGCTGGGTTTCTCTTCTGGAGGGCTGTGTCCTGACCTGTTGGTTTGGCACAGACTAGCTCAGGCTTTGCTGGCAGTTTACTATAAACAGCGTGTGCACTGCTAGATAACATATAGAGAACATAAAGAACTGGCAAGCTGCAGAAGACAACAGCCAGGACTTTCCTTAGGCTGGTCCTAACGGACATGGAAGGTGGGGAGGTCGCTGATGTGATGCAGGGAATCCAGGAGCAGTCCTTGGTCTGGTATTTCCAAAGAAAACAAAGCTAATCCCATACATTTTGGGTTCCTCACGGGCTGCTTCGCACACAACTTGTCCATCCCCCCCCTTCTTTCTGCTGTGCCTTCTGCCCAGCAACAGCAGAAAACAAATACGGGGAGGATGAGGGAGGATCCTGTGTGATAAAACTGCCTCGTTAATCTGAGAAGGATGTGCACGGAGGGGAGGTGGGGAGCTCGGGTGTAGCTGGCTACACCACAACTGATTTTGGCGCTGGAGAACTGCAGGAGCACAGGAGAGTTGTTGTTTAGAGCAGTTTAGAATGTAAAGGGACAGAAAAAGATGGTATCTTGGGGGTGAGTTTTGGGATCCAGCCTGTAACCCCCAGCAGGGCTCAGATAGGACCTCAATAGGACAAGGGGGAAGGGCTTTAAATTGGAAGAGGGGAGATTTAGATGAGATATTAGGAAGAAGTTCTTTGGTGTGAGGGTGGTGAGGCACTGGAACAGGTTGCCCAGAGAAGCTGTGGCTGCCCCATCCCTGGAGGGGTTCAAGGCCAGGCTGGATGGGGCTTGGAGCAACCTGGGCTGGTGGGAGGTGTCCCTGCCCAGGGCAGGGGGGTTGGAACTGGATGATCTTCAAGGTCCCTTCCAACTCTATATGATTCTATGAAATTCCCCTGAAACTCCAGGAATACGAAGTGTCACAGCAATCCTGAGACATTCTGCCCTCTCACAGACACTTAAGAAAACACAAAAAGAGCCAAACCCCCCCAGTATAACCCACTAACAAACTGGGGAAGCAGAGCACGGTGGGAGCACTCCCCATTTTCTGCCCATTTACCCCATGTGCAGAGGCAGAAGCATCTCCCACCCTCGAGCCCAACTGGTATGTCATACTGGGGATGCTCTGCTTTACTGGTTTAGCAGAGGCCATGCAGGAAGGGAGACAAGCCCACTTCTGCCCTCCTTTGTGCCACTCTACATCTCTAGAGATTTTAACCGAGTTATTTTGACTCAAAGCTGGTCTCAGCAGGCAGAATTTATCCCACGAGCCCACTTCTTGTGCACACACACCGTCAGGATGGAAGGAACGTTCACAGTCACATCCCAGCTCCCCACAAAAGTGGCTGTTGTGTAGAAATGGGGAGGGAATTTGGCACCAAAGACGTGGTTTGGCTTCCTGGAACAAGCAGATATCCCTGTCCCTCAAACCAGGACACTGTTCCTCCAGGATGTGCATGGATCCTGCTTTTTCCCCACCTCACCTCTCATTTATCCCCCCTCTCTTTCATCCCTTCCACTCCTTAACATAAAGCCAAACAGGACGCTCTCCCTTCCAGCCAAGATTTTAGCCTCATCACTGGGATTTCAGCCCAGAATCCTGTTTTGAGCCCTTGGGAAAAACCCATCTTGCTGCTCCTGCAGCGGTCTGAGTCTTTTCTATTTCATATGGACACTGGCTCCCATGGGAAACACCATTCCCACAGCGTTGTTTATCCCTAAGATAGTGGAGATAGACATTCTTTAGGGAATGGCTTCACGGTGTTCCCCACCCCTCTGGGTAGGAGGCAAGATTAAGGGTAGCTGGTTAGGAAAGGACTGAACAACTGAACTGAATTCAGTTAAAGAACCATTTATAGGGGTGGGGTTTTTTCCCCTAAAAGGGGTTTCTAAGGGCTCATGGAGCCAAATCCTTAGAGGGAAGAGATGAGATGATTTACCAGAGTGTGGGCATGGTCCATATGGAATCCACACTCAAGTCATTCCTTCAAAACCTTCTAGATCACCCATAACATGCAGACAAGAGCAACAATGAACGACCCCTCATTGATCTCCAGGCCCCAGCAGCGGGTCACACCAGTCACCTTCCTCCACATGAGACAGGATCCCTGTGCTCTGAGGGGTTTTTTGGTGGCCAGACACCAAAAGCAAGGGAAGGAGCTGTGTTGTTCTCCCAGCTCTTTGGCTCTCTCGGTAGACAGAAGGGGAAAAGTGCAGCGGTGTCACTATGGGCTCACGCCAGCTTTTGTCACCTGCAGATGTTTGCTGTTCTAGTGACATTGCCCCAGAGCTCTCTTTGCCCTTTGCAGCTCAACCCGTGCTAGATCCAAAGAGCAGTCCATCGATACAGCCTCTAATCACAGAATTTTCCTGGTTGGAAGGGATCTCTGAGATCCTCAAGTCCAATCACAGCAGAAGATGTCACTTACACAGAGGTACAGATGGGTGTCTAAGCTTTGACAGCAACTCCCACCCAACTGAAGGAAAAATCATGGCAATATTCCTGTAATGGTGATTTATCACACAGGGATTATGCAAATTTTGCACCTCCTGGAGCCAGGGCATGGGTTGGATAACACATTTGGTGCTCGGGTCTTCTCCATTGCAGGGTGATGTAGAAATGCAAAGTGTCCTCCTAGGAGAGGTGTCAGATAAAGCAGGAGGAAATTAGCTCCTGCTGCTGAGGTGCCAGCGTTCATTCATATGCAATTAAGCAGAGAGAGGACCGGGCTGTGCAAAAGGACAGTGAGAGCCACCTGGGACATGTCACCCCTCTTCTGATGGCTTTGCTGGCCACGGGAGTTCACTCTCCTAAGGTCAAGGATCCATGGAATGGAGCAGCTACAGATGTCCCTGCAGGGATGGTGCTGTGTGGGGCACGCTGGGATCAGTAACAGATTCAGTCAAGACAAATAATGGTGCATCCATGGAAAGGTCTATAACATTTCACCACTTTGCTTTGAAGCAAAATGACCAAAAAACCCTCTTTTTTTTTTTCTCAAAAGCACCCACATTCCTCAGATAAACACGGTCCAAGACTGACTATTTTATGACCTGCAGCCTGGATCTTTAATTCTTACTGTGTTTTAAATCAAAACGAAGTGCTAGGGAAGGAGATCTCAGTGTTCTGGCACCCTGCTGTCCCCGGAAAGCCTGGCTGTTTCCAGGCCTCGTGGTTGTATTTGCAGATGCCAGGAGGAAACACAAAAATAAAAGTTTCCATGGGCGTGGGGGGCAGGTGGGAGCCAAGGAGACAGGAGGGATTTCAGAAGGAACAAGCAGACACCTTAAAGAAAGGGACAGGAAAGAGAATATGCAGAAACACCCCCTTCCTCGCTTGGGGACGTCACTGGAATGGCATCCTGAGACAAAATAGAGGCACTTTGTTCTAGTTCTGGGACTTTTAAAGGTAGTGCAGGGGAATGAGAGGGAAGGGGAACGTCGGCGTTGTCTCCCTGCCCCAGGGCTCGCTTCTGTCTCTGGAAAAGGCTGCAAAGTGGCTAAAGGGGGCAACCCCGAGTCCAGGCGGTGGGACACAGGGGCTAAACAGAGCTCAGAGCTGTCAGCAGGTCCCCAAGGCTTCTAAGGGCTTCTCCAAACATTTTCCCAGAGATGCAGGCTGAGATCTCCCCTCATTGTGACACCTGTGGCTTCCCTGAGCTTGGAGGAAGGGGCAAAGGCATGGGAGGGGACCACAGAAAGCCTGTGGGCCATCAGGCACTGCCCTGACTGCAGCTCTACCAGAAAGCCAGCCCACAGCCTGGTGAGCTGTTCTCCCACCAAAAACACAGACCTTCACTAATCTCCCGTTGGAAACTCTTCCCCCCTGATATTCTTTCCTTGCTCGGGGTCTCCCAGCTCCTGCCGTGGCTCTGCACCCTTCTTTTCAGTGCTGGAGACGTTTCCCCGTCCTAATGTAAAACCTCTTTGTTTCCAGACCAACCACTCCAGCCTTTTCCACTCCCTTTTTAGAAAGGAAGGGACGGGATGTCTTAAAAATCCAGATTTGTCTCCATCCCACCCAGCCGCGGTGTTCTCATTTCCATTAGTGTCATCTATTTACACGAGAAACCTCTGGTGAGGAAATTGAGGTTACTGAGAAAGAAGAAATATTAAAAAAAAAATAAGAGTTTCTCACATCAGCCCCGAATCCCTGGGGGGTGTCTTGCCGTGTGCCCTATTCCAGACCTTGCCCCACATCCCAAGTAGGGCGGGCTGCAATTAAAACAGGCAGCAAACAGAAAATCCCACTGACCCTTCAATGCCAGCCTCAGGTGGGAGGTGGCCGTGCTCTAGTATTAATTAATTTACTCAAGATGACTCTGGCTGAGCAGGGGGCTGTGCTGGGCATCTCAGGTCTTTCCCCCTACTTGGAATTGTCCTGTTTCCAACCTCTGACTGGGTGCCAGTGGTGTAAAAGCAGCAGCTGGGAGACCTGCATTCTCCTTGAAAGCCCCTGCCAGCGTGGCTACCAATAAATTGGTTTTACTTGTGAGCAGCGGCCACTTCAGGGCTACCAGAATTAGCCACAAAGTGCAATTCTGTATGTTTTGAGACACAGACATGGAGAAGAGAAGGTTCTTCTGGAGAAGTGAAGGCTGAGGGGGGATCTGATCAACACTCAGAAATACTTCAAGGGGGGGTGTCAGGAGGATGGGGCCAGGCTTTTTCCAGTGGTGCCCAGGGACAGGACAAGAGGGAACGGGCACAAACTGGGACATAAGAAGTTCCATCTTGACATGAGGAGGAACTTCTTGACTTTGAGGGTATCAGAGCCCTGGCAGAGGCTGCCCAGAGAGGTGGGGGAGTCTTCATCTCTGGAGACATTCAACCCCCACCTGGACATGTTCCTGTGGGACCTGCTGTGGGTGGCCCTGCTGTGGCAGGGGGGTGGAGGAGATGATCTCCAGAGGTCCCTTCCAAACCCTTATCATTCTGTGGCATCCAAGATACAAAGGACTCAGATGCCAAGGTGATGGCACACCTTGGGCTTAAAGAGTGTCAGAAAAGGGTTAAAATTAGAAATCAGCTTGAAATCAGTTTCCATCAACCCTTGCCAAGCTCTGCACCAAAGCAGCAGCATCTCTTTTTGCGTTTTTTGCCTCTGGGCTACCTCTGTGCATCAAGCACATCCTGCAGCCACAGGCAGATTTGCTGCCAGTGCTCAGCCCTGCATCTTTAGAAAAGTATCAAGAAAAGCTCAATTTAAAAGCTCTTTTCTATGAGTGGAGGAGAAGGGTGAAAACCCCAAGCTAAATCCCAAGGAAAGCCAGTGCTTGTTCTGCAGAGACACCTGCTGGCAATGCCACTGAGCTCAGGGACACACTCATCCTCCTGCCAGAGAAGTGAAGTAGAATTAAAAGCATAAGGGAGATGGAAGGGGAATGCCGGGGAAAAACTTCACGCTACCGAGGTGGATTCCCAAGGAAAAGTATGTGCCAAACCCCCAGGCATCCCAAGCCCCAACCCCGATTCCTCCCTGCCCTGTGCCTGACCAGCATTCTGCAGCCCAAACCAGGGTCACGGGAGTGAAAGCACCTGAAAGATGATCAAGAAAACACCATGAGACCTGCAGTCTCATATACCTGAGAGGTTTGAGCTTCTTCAGCCACAATCAGCTTTTAACCGCCCTCCCCAGCAGCTCTCTGATTTTAGGACAGCCAAAGAAACCCCAAATTCCCAGTGGGTGTGAGCTAAAAATCAAAGTAACCTGAAACAGGAGCATTGACAGGGACTGGATGAGCTGGCTTAAAAATCCCATCCCACTCTAAGCAGGAAAAATCCAGGTATGAAGCCATACGTTACACGCAGGGACACGTGTGCTTGTGAGGAAGGACATTTGCAGAAGTCCTGGCAATCAGTGCCAGGGAGCCACGTGCCTGTAAGAGATTTTAACTCCTGCCAGCTCTCTGGGAAAGCAGCAGGTTCAGGCCAGCTTTTCCTTCCTTTGCGCAGGATCTACCAGCAGGAGATTGAAATAACAGCTTTTCAGGTGAGAAGGGAGTACAAGGACACTCCCAGGACTAAGCTAAAGCTCCAAGTTGGTGCTTTGGGCTTTGTTTTCTGCTCTTGTCACAGCAGGATGCTCTGTTCACTGCATGTACTCCTTGCCAGCTCTCTTGTGCAGGCAAGACAAAGGAGAACAGGCATCAGAGTTGACAGATTACCCCCCAGCTGGTACTTGGGCTGTAATTCAGCATCACACCTTCTCCATCACCATCACCACCTGCAGGAATTGCTGTCCTTTCCAATCCCAACCCTCATTTCTCTGTTGGGGTTGTTCAGCCTGGAGAAGAGAAGGCTCCAAGGAAACCTTGGAGCAGCCTTCCAGGATCTGAAGGGAGCTCCAGGAGAGCTGGGGAGGGACTCTTGGTCAGGGAGTGGAGGGACAGGACAAGGGGGGAATGGTTTTAAATTGGAAGAGGGGAGATTGAGATTGGATATTAGGAAGAAGTTCTTTGGTGTGAGGGTGGTGAGGCACTGGAACAGGTTGCCCAGAGTAGCTGTGGCTGCCCCATCCCTGGAGGGGTTCAAGGCCAGGCTGGATGGAGCTGGGCTGGTGGAAGGTGGCCCTGCCCAGGGCAGGGGGGTGGCACTGGATCATCTTTGAGATCCCTTTCAACTCTAACCCGGACAGCCAGGAGGCATGGTGTGAACAAGTGTGGAGCAGCAGCTGCTGGAGATGTTCACCTGCAGGAGTCCCAGTAATTCCTGGCATCTTTGAAAAAGATGCAAAGTGCAGGTTCAGTAGATCTTGTAGAAAACAAACTCCACAGTTTGGGAGCAACCAGGGCTGCACTTTCTTGGGGTGAAGCAGTCAGAGACCACCTTTGCTGGGATAGGGTCAGAAGAGGAGGACAAGTCTGTCAGAGCAGCACTGCCGTGGTCACTGCTTGCATGGACCACGCCAGAGTCCCCTCCTGGGGGTGCCCTCTACACCTCTGTCCCACCTGCTGGACCTCTACCATGCACAGACCCAAGGCAGGAGATCCATGGGGTGGGGGGCAAGGCACCCTGCCCTCTTCCCCCACACACCCCAGCTCCTCTCCCCAAGAAAGGACCATCCTCAGCCCCTTCCAGTCACCACCCTGCCCTTGCTCTGCTTAATATTCACTTCAAACCAGACTTATTTTCAGCTTTCTACCATTTATATGTAAAGAAAAAAAGAAAAAAAGCTGAAAACTGAAGCTTTCCTTGTAAGCAATCAAAAATATTACTGGCATTTCTTTTAAGTCTTTGGGGAGAGTTATCCCATTAAAATGCATCAAGCTACTAAAGACACAAACTAAAGAAATTTCTACCCGGGTCTTGTACCACTTCACCAAAAAAAAAACCTGGAAAGCAACCGAGTAAGTTCCTCCACGGATATTCATTTTCGAGGTGCCAGCCTCTGTGAAATTTTGTATTCAAAGGAAAGGGGGAAACAAGAGAGAAACCAACATCCCAGAGAAGGCATTAAAGTGAGCTTTGAAGTAAACCACAAGTAAATGAATGTTAATATCTAATTCTTTAAAACAGGAGGAGCCCTGAGCTCTGCCGCGTTATGAAACCCCCCCGTTGCTGCTGAGGATAGGGTGTAGGAAGGATAAAAACATATAAAACTGCTATTGCCTTTCCTAAGCAATCCAGAGCTCAGAGGATGTCCTCTGCTGGTCAGGAAGGTGGTTTCAGTTTGCGCTCCTGGCCTGGATAGTTACTTTCTCTTATTGGAGCAAAATACACATAAGGAATCCCTGGATAAATCCCAATTAAACAGCAATAAGGAGCTGACAGGGCAAATTCTTTCAGGATTATATTCAATAGCTTCATGGAACTACAAGCAATTTTCCCCCCAGTTGCTGTTTACTGCTGCTTTCCAGTAAGAAATGTGGGAAGTAATGAACATTTATGATTCTAACATTTGCTGCCTCATAAAAATATGGTCCAAGAGAGGCAGGTTCTGCCGGGTTGTCCTTGACCCCTGCAGCCCTCCCTGCCTGTAACTGCAGCCGGGCAGGAAATGCAAGCAAGCAAACTAAACCCATCACAGAGTGCAGCAGGTTCCTTCCTGGAGATGATTCAAAGGGCTCTTACGTCCAAACCAGTGGGTTGTGGTTGGATTTTTATTTGGGTTCTTTCCCCTTCTCGCCACGTGCGTGTCATAACTTTCCACCAGCCTTCTCATGGTTCTCCTCACCCCACAGCCCTCTGCCAAGAGCTTCCCCAGTCAGTCGTTGTGATTGTGTTGGGGCTTCCCTTTATGGAATACCACTTCACCCAAGGTTGGAAGGAACCTCTAGAGACCACCCAGTCCCACTCCCCTGCTAGAGCAGGGCTGCCCAGAGCACATCCCTCAGGGCTGCATCCAGGTGGGGCTTAAAGGCCTCCAGAGAGGGGGACTCCACACCCTCCCTGGGCAGCCTCTGCCACCCTCACCCCAAAGAAGTTTCTCCTCATATTCCAATAGAGCTTCCCGTGTTCCTGCTTGTGCCCGTTGCCCCTCGTCCTGTCACTGGGAAGCACTGGGAAGATTCCAGCCCCATCCTCCTTCAACCTGTCATTCAGACACTTACACGCATTAATAATTTACCCTGGGTTTCGTTTCCTCCACAAACTGTGCTGACCTCCAGCAGCATTAAGGGACACGACTCAACTACATACCCTACGTACCCCATTTGCCAATCCTCATTAGGGAAGCGAACATCATTAATATGCCTCATTATGCCCAATACTCTGATTGCCACTGGAAGCTCAGAGACTACGAGAAAGGCTGCAGCACCTCATCATGAGCGCTATAGTTCTCAGACCCCAACGTACAATAAACCACCACTACAATGAAGGTTTGTCTTCTTTTTTTTGCAGAACAAAGGAAAAAATACTCCAACTCCAATATCATCATGCACGAGACGTCACAGTACCACGTACAGGTGAGTGTGCAATGGAATATTAAAGGGATCAAAGGCCAACATCAGCGATAGGTGCTGGTAACGCAACGTGTTCCGTTGGTCATGGACCTTCTTTAGGCCAAAGAGGAGCTGGGAACCTTCTCACAATAAGCAACTTCAGAAAGAAAAAGAAAAATAAAAAGCCAGGCCCAGTGATTCCTAGACTATAACACCACAGTGGAGATCAGTGGCTTCCACACCATGAGAACACGCTGGAGAAAAGGGATGGCATCCAGAGGGACCTGGACAGGCTGGAGAGGTGGGCTAATGCAAATGGCATGAAGTTCAACCAAGCCAAGGGCAGAGTCCTACACCTGGGACGTGGCAATCCCAGGCACAAATCCAGGTTGGGCAGAGAATGGCTGGAGAGCAGCCNTGTGAGGGTGGTGAGGCACTGGAACAGGTTGCCCAGGGAAGTTGTGGATGCCCCATCCCTGGAAGTGTTTAAGGCCAGGCTGGATGGGGCTTGGAGCAACCTGCTCTAGGGAGAGGTGTCCCTGCCCATGGCAGGGGGGTTGGAACTTGATGATCTTTAAGGTCCCTTCCAACTCTGACCATTCTATGATTGTATAACAGAGGTGCCCTCCAAGGCCAGCTGGGCCATTGAGCACTGAAAAACGTGCAAGGCAAGAAAGAAAACCACTTTCTGAGGCACATATTTAGTAGAGGGCCCTCTCCTCCCTGGTTGAAGACCCCAGTCCAGCAGAGAGCTTAAGTACACGGGTAGAAATAAAGGAGCCTGGTCAGTGGCTTAAAAAGGAATTTAGACTTTTAAAAACGCTCGTTTGGGAAGAGGCCCAGCGGTGGCCCTGCCCCATGGGTGGCCCTGCCAGCCATCCCCATCAGGGACTCCTGCCAAACAAAGTCACTCACGGAAGCAGAGAAGGGACTTTAAACAGTGACACGTACATGAATTCTTCATTAATTATGCCACATGCCACCCATTTGCGAGTCTCTGCCTCGAACTTTGACCGCAGCAAACAGGATTTCAGCGGCAGGCAGGGATGAAGGAATAGGTTTCCTCACAAGAGGCGTTTTACACCCGTTGAAGTAAGCCATAAGCTGATCGAAATTTAACAGTGGAGTTTTTAGGAGATTTCCCATCTTACAAAAGCTACTGTATTTGAACATCCATCTGGATGAAGAGGGGTTTTCATGAGATAAAGATTCCTCTCTCTCTCGCCCCACCAGTATCTAAAGTAAATGGGAAAGAAGAAACTATCCAAATGAGTCCCAATTAGACAGGTAGCTTCCCCCCCTGTGAAAATTATCTTCACAGTAAACATCAATGGTATTTATTAAGATTGTAAAGCTGGCAGTTAAAATAATAGAACTGATAAGAATTCCTGTCCTCAGAGATCAACCAGTTCACCGCTCAGAGAGCGGAGAGAGGGTTCATCACATCCACACAGATAATATTGACTTAGCAAATACCTTTCCAGGCACTATTTTACAAGTACAGTAACATGTACCTGAGCATGTTTTTCCTCTCCTATCACACGGCTAATCTCAGCTCCCAGCTCAAATACCTGCCAGGAGCTTTATTTAGACAGTGCCTCACCCAATACCTTTGCTTTATGAGCACAGGACCGGGTCTCGCACTCCGAGATGTTTACCCTCTGCTTTTTCCAGTCTGTGAATTATCCAAACATGCATCTTAACAACAATTTGGTCACCAAAACACCCCTCCACTCCTAATTCCCACCATCAACACATACAAATATATGGATCCTCCCCAGGTCCAGCTGGTCTCTACCAGCCCCCAAGGTTCACAGCCTCTTTGAGGTCCCTCCATAACCCATTCCCATGGGAGGACAGTGCTGGTTCCCCACACAGTGCTGGAGCAGGCTCAGCTTTTGCTGCCTCCTAGGCCACATTCTGCTTTGCACCTCCCTGGGCTTTTAGAGTTAAAAAAACAACCACAACAAACCCATGTCCAGGTAGGGTTTGAATGTCTCCAGAGATGGAGACTCCCCCACCTCTCTGGGCAGCCTCTGCCAGGGCTCTGCCAAGTGAAGAACGTCCTTCTCATGATGGAACTTCTTATGGAAGGGCTGGGGCTGTCCTGCAGAGCAGGTAGATCTGCCATGCAGAAGCTCCTGAGCCAAACCCACGGATCCCACCTCAGCACACAGGGCTAACATTTGCCCACGGCTTGGGCGAGATCTTTACCTGGGATGAATTCCACGCAGGGAGATCCGTGACATGAGCCAAGCAAAACACAAGTGTTTTTAGCTTGACAAATGCAGCTTCACGACTGTATTGACAACTCCCAGGCCAGTTTTGGAGAAGCCAGCAGGGACTAACTCGTGTTAAAGCATTTGCAAACAGGCGTTGCTGGCCAGGGGCCAGACCCACCAGCACTGACATACGACGAGATAAATATGCAAGTGGTGAAACTCGTTATGAAAACTCCTGCTGAGTTATGAAACCCTGATCTTTCACCACCACGGATGGGCTGGTCCTAACAACCAGAACAAATGCTTTCTGCAGCGACTCCTTCATGCCCGTGCTCTAACGAGCACACAAACAGGAGTTCAAACCCTTAGAGATGGCTTCATCACTGATTTACGGTACTCACACACACACCATCAAAGCTTTCTCACCCATTTTTTTTAATCTTTTCCTCCCAACTCCAGCACTTGGCCACGTTCATGATGGACAAGAGCGAGTCCATCGTGACGGTGGATGACGCCATCCGAAAACTCATCTTGCTCAACTCCAAAGAGAAGATCTGGACGCAGGAGATGCTGCTGCAAGTGAACGACAAGTCCATCCGCCTGCTGGACTGCGACTCACAGGTACCCACAGCTCTGCATGAGCCACCCCCCTGGGGTACACTCTGTGCCCTTCCCATTCTGCCCAAAAAAGGAACCCAAAAAAGGAAAAAATCACTTCCAAAATGCACTCCCGGGTACGCGGGGGCTGGCAGATGCTAATTCAGAAGACAGGTAGGTGTGGGATGATTTATTCCCAGCCCCAGACACAGATACTCCAGGTGAAAGATACCTTGAGCTGTGCTCCAGGCCAGCAGTAAAACTGCTTTCTGTGGGAGTGGCGCAGACGTACAGGTCCACAGGGATCTGCATAAAGCATAAACAGAGAGGGAAGGACAGATTACTTGAATTAAAATAACACACACAATCACCTTCCACAAGAAGGGGGCCCCATCTTGACAGGGGATAAACATATGTTCACACAGGGCACATAATCAGGGGGAAAGGGGAGCCAGATGGGGCAGAGGGATGGCATTCCCTGATTTTTAGCAATGAGAAACTACAGGATATCAGCCCAAGGTCAGGCAAGGAGGCAGGAGGAGGGTAAGTCCCTCACAGAAAGTCTTTTTTCCTCCCAGTGCTCTGCTGGGATGATGACAAGTGTACTGGTGCAAGCGGAGCAAAGCGAAAACAAGGAGAGCAACAAAGCTGAAGTTTTTAAAAGTCTCATGCTGGGCCCTGTATTGGGCTTAAAGGAGAGCAAGAGCTTACCTCTGTTTTCCACCCACCTCCCTCCTAAACCACTGCCCCTCCACAAACCTTGGGATGTGACTTTGAAGAGCCCAGCAAAGCTGAAGCTCCACCATGTCTCTCTCCTCAGACATGAATCCCAGGAGTTCACTCACAGAACCATTCCCCATCAGTTCAATGGTTCCCCATGGCCTGACCCCTTCCTCTTTCTCTTCCAGGAGGAGCTGGAGGACTTTCCCCTGCCCACAGTCCAGCACTGCCAGACGGTGCTGAACCAGATGCGCTATTCCTCCATCCTCCTCCTGGTGTGTCAGGATTCGGAGCAGCACAAACCCGACATCCACTTCTTCAACTGCGACGAGGTGGAGGTGAGCAGAGCTGGTGTGAATCAGAGAACCAAACACACTCCTCGCTGTCCACCAGCCCCTTCTTCCTCCGCCCACTAAAAGCCCTGAATCCTTCCCAAAGCAAAGCCCTTGAAAACATTCCCTGTTTTATCTTTGAGGCGGAGATGGTTCACGAGGACATAGAAAGCGCCCTGGCAGACCACAAGCATGGGAAGAAGATACGGCCACAGACACTCAAGTAAGTACCACAGGACTTTAAAAAATAAAGAAATCAATTAAATTTGTAATGGTAATTCATACACCAGTCTCAGAAACAGCACCAGCAGCCTCTGCCGGGCTTCTTCTGCCTTGTTTCCCTTGCAGAGCAAACCAAGAAAAGATCAGGCAGAGACAATCCATCCTCCCACCGCCACAAGGGCCGGCTCCCATCCCGTTCCAGCACGACATGAGAGGCTCAGGGATGAACAAGAACCGGGTGGCACCCCCTTCCCAGCACGATCCAGGTACTGGGAGCACTCAGCAAGTCTGGCCTGGGGACAGGGGACTCGTCAGCCCAGAGAGACAACCCTCCTGCGGTGGCCTGTGGCCATTCCCTGGAGCACAGGGAAGCACCCGGTGGTTTTCCAGTGTTAGAATGAAATTAAAACAAACACCAAAGGCACAACAATTCGCTGCATCTCTGGCTGTGCTTTATAAATACTTAAAAATCATGCCACAGCAAACATTTCTACCCACTGGGCCAGCAACAGGCACCTCCTCAATGGCAGCTCAATAAATCAGAGCTCCCAGAAACTCCTTGTAATATCACCTGTATTCAGGAGATACTGAAATTCCCAAAAAAGGTGAAAGCCCCTTGGAAAACTGAGCAATCACATGAAGTTCGGATCAGGCATCAGTGATATTAAAACATACAGACAGACCTGCTCAGGAAGGAAAGCAAATTCCTGGCTCCGCTGACTTCACAGGAGCCAAGATTTCCCCCTCAGAAATCGCATGGTTGGCATGAAGTTTCCTAGAGCTGAGTGTGGAAATGCAGATCTGAGCTCGTCTCCCTCATGTCCTAATCCCAAATCTTGTTCCAAAACCATCCTGGCTTCAGCCCCTTTGAGCTGGCCTGAAAGAAAACTTGTCTTACTTTTTGGAGAAAGAAGTAGCAGAAATAAGCTCTCTGGCATTGATTAAAGTGACGCACAAGCTGTAAGCCTTCCTTATCACCACCTGTTTTACCACCTTATCTTAGGGTGAATTTCTAGGTAGAGGGAAAACACATAATGGGGATACTGTAGGAAACTCCAAACACTCATTTCCCAGGTGGGATCTGAAGCCGAGCAGCTGCTCTGGCTTCCTGAAGGGAGAGCTTATTTCAGGTCCACGTTTTGCTTGATGAAAATAAGAGCTGTATTTCACACATACAAACATCTCCCTTCTGATGCACAGCAGTTTTCACTAAAACAGCCACCCTTAGCTCTGCCCTTCCCTGGATAAAGCTTTAAGCCCATTGCTTACATCAGCAGAGCTGGGCATTACCCAGGCAGGATTTCTGGGTCTGAGAACGGAGCCTGGCACGAAAGCAGGTGACAGGAGGAAGCCTGGAATGATGCGTTTGCTGTGATCCCTTCTCCTTTGAAACATGCCTTCTTGCTTCTTCTACAGAATCCATCAAAACTAGTCACCTCATGTTAATGCTTCAAGATAATGTACATTTTTCACAGTTCTTTTACCAAAACCCCAGTTCTCCCACTTAATAAATCCCACAGTGCCAGCCCTTCCAAACCCTATATCACCCAGCTGATTTGCCAGCCTTTTCCCAAGGGGCCACCCAGTGATTTTTGATGCTGAAATATCACCTCCTGTTTGAGGGTCCACCTTCTGGGAGCTGGGAGGTGCCTGTGTTGGGTTGGTGGTTTGTTTTTATTATCAAAGAAGGATTTTTTTAAAATACCCATTAAAAACACTTGAGAGACTGCACATGGGGTTGCCCAAAAATGCTGATTTGGGTACTAAACACACTCAAGCAGAATTCCTGGCATGCTGCTCTTCAGCAAGTGACAGCTGCCTTCACTCCATGCCCTTAGGTCTTTCTTTCTCAACTATTCTTCAGTTAAACTGGTACCTCTGGGATGAGGAAGGCTCCTGTGCTGAGGAGGAGGGTGGGAGTTACTTTAATGGCACTTTACATACACATGGAGGGCTCTGCAATGCACCTGGTGGCTCTTTGGCTCCTCTGGGGCTGTAAATCAGCTTGGATTGATCAAAGGCAAAGAAACTGGTGACTCAACAGCATCCACAGCCCAGGGCTCGCAGGTTTCTGCCCAGAGCTGGCACCTGGCTGCTCTTCACCACCCATTCACCCCTTCTAGTTGAAGGCAGGCAGCGTATCGACACCTTGGAAGACTTAATCAGCAGCTTTGATCACCTCCTGCTCCTTGTGGTCTCCCGAGGTGCTCTCACAACTTGGAATAAACAACCACGCTGGGAGTTACCATCCCACAGGATTTAATGGAGCCTATTTTCAACCTCTGATAGTAAAGTTATTTTCCTCTCCCTCCCTTGTTTGCAGACTATGAGCGACGAGGCTCCGGCTCCCACGACCACGAGGAGTCCCGGGCTGTCCTTGCACAGAAGATTGAAAAAGAAACGGTTGGTAATAACAGGGATGCAGAACCAGTAGGGAGGAGAGGGAGAAGAGAGGAAGGAAGCGAGGTTCCTCTGGGAGCAGATGTTTTATCTGTGCTCCAGTCGTTGTTAATTTGGTATCTACCATTCCTAAAGGGGAACAAAAGCAAAGCTCCAGCACTGGGTCACTCACAACCTCCTTTGACCCAAGGTAGCTCTGCTGGCTTCAGAAGATCTGCTCCTCCCCAGCCCACAGTCCCCTCTGGGGGTTCTTTTCCATAAATCCATTATCAGGGGTCACTTGTCACACAACCAAGCACGGCTTTGTGTTCAGAAAGTGATGAATTCAGCTGAACTTCATGCCTGGATTCCCCATTCCTGTCCATTCTTCCAGGGAATTAAGCCAGCTCTGGGACTGGGGCTTCCCAGCTGCACCCAGTTTGGGTTCTCTCTCACCCTGGTTTGTGGCATCTCTGTCCCCACAGCAAATCCTGAACTGTGCCCTGGATGACATCGAGGTGTTTGTCGCCAGGCTTCAGAAGGCTGCAGAAGCCTTCAAACAGCTCAACCAAAGGAAGAAAGGGAAGAAGAACAAGAAGAAAGGACCAGCAGGTACCGTGCAGCAGCGAGAGCAAACTGGGGACACCAGGGCATGGATGAAGGGTGGGAGGGGACCTCAGCTTACACCCCAGCAAGGCAAGGTTGGGCCCAACAGCAGTGACACCAGTTTGGAAGGTGCTGCTGGTCCATGGGGGAGCACAAACAGCTTCATGAAGCCTCCAAAGACTTTAGACTTTTCACAAACCCTTGATTTTCAGCAGTCCTAGCCTCAACACTCATGACTGCTGCGTCTCCTGCATGCCAGCACGACGAAACCTTCCTGGAAGGGGATGCTCTAATTAAAAGTGTCTTTCTCTCCACCTTCTCCCATCAGAGGGCATGCTGACTCTTCGAGCGAGACCCCCAAATGAGGCCGAGTTCATCGACTGCTTCCAGAAAACCAAACTGGCTTTCAACCTCTTGGTGAGACACAGAGGGCATTTTCATTCACCTGGTGTGGTGGGAGGTGTCCCTGCCCAGGGCAGGGCGTAGGAACTAGATAAGTTTTAAGGTTCTTTCCAACCCAAACCATCCTATGAGCCTGGGCAGGTTTTTTTCCCCATATATCACACTGAAAAGCACTGAAAGTGAAATTTGGACTGAAAACACCACCAAGGGACAAAGGTGGGAACTCCAGATTCTTCAGAATTCAGAACAAATGTTGTGTCAGGCTCATGCAGGTTTCTCAGGCTGAGCTGCTGAACTGAAACTAGAAGGATAAAGTCCAGGAGGGGACTGAAGAGCCTCACAAGTCTGGAATCTCTTCTCAGACACAGTCCTGACTTAGTTCACAGCTTCACAAATGCTTTGAGAGCCAGGAACCACCGTGCCCACCTTGCCTACAGTGGCACAAAGGCTTCCAGAGACATCCCCACTCCAGATACTCACTTCTGCTTGTGGCCTTTACAAGTTTGGGTAGTTTTTTGAGAGCTCTAGTCCTTGCTATCCCTAAAAAGTATAAAACAAAGGACTGCAAATACCAAAAAGATATATAATAATTGTTTTCTCCGATGTAGACTACAGAGCAGCTGTAAAGCTGCCTCAGCAGGGCCCTGGGAAGCCTCTGGTTAACAATAACATCACCCTGATGCTTCTGGCTCCCCTTTCCCCACCAGAGGAGCTGTTGTCTTAAGCAGGGGATGAAAAGCAGGAGCATAAAGACGCCCCCAGTGCTGCAGGTCAGTCAGTGCCACCCATGAGAGCAGGAAGGTAAAGAGCCAGAAGGAGATTCTGTCAGTGCTGACCAAACTTGCCCAAGATCCTTCCTTTCTGAGGAGTTACTAGTAAGAAAACCACAGAGGTTGTAAACAACCCGAATGCAGGACACCAAGCTCCAGCCTTTTCCTTTAGAAGCCAACACGTGCAGGTTTTTGGCTGCTCAGGACCATGCCACGTGGCTGCAAAGTCCCTTTGAAGTGCCATTTCATTTAGTCACCCTGCTGCCCCCAGTGATTTGACACTTTCCACTCCACACCAGTGTTTAATCACCAGCATTTAAAATGCTTTGCATTTCGGGAGGGAGCAGGGAGCCTGTTTTCCATCCCAGCGATGCCAGTGGCACGGGACACATGAAAGAGCTGAAAGGAAGCACAGAGCGAGGTGGTTTCTCACCTCTTAGCTGATTACTGTTAATTAAATGCAATTTTTTTCAGCAAAGTAACCTGAAACATCTGCCCTTCCATCTCACCCCAGTCCACTCTGAATACCGAGCATTTCAGTGGCCAGAGCAGCTCCAGGAGCTGCAGGGAAGACCTTGATGGAGATGTGTCCTTGTCAGCAGTTCACCAAGGGACCCTGCAGAACACTTGTGCTGTTGGTAGTCGTGGGAACCAGAAGGATTTTCAACTTTGCAAGAGTCAGAAGCAACAGGCCTGGCCCTTCCTTGCTAAGAGTTCCAAAAATAAGCCAGGATTTTCTGCTGCTGCCCAAAATAGTGGCAAAAGGGACTGATTTTAACAGTCCTGAAATTCAACACCCTTAGAAATGGGCACAAATTAAAAGTGATCTGAAATGGAATGATTCCTACTCCCCAATTCCTACTCTTCTTCCCTGATTTCAGGTGCACTGTTAAAGTTTCCTTACATTCCAGGCTGTGTTATAGCAGATGTCAGTCAGCAGCAACCCCTCTACCAGACAAAAAAGAGCAGACAAAAAAAAACAAACCCCAAAACCAGGGTAGAGTTAAACTGGGATTTCCTCTCTCTTTTCAGGCCAAGCTGAGGAAGCACATCCAGAACCCCAGTGCTTCAGAGTTGGTGCATTTCCTGTTTGGGCCGCTGGAACTGGTAAATCTTATTCCCAGGATTCACTGGGAACTCACTTTTATTCCTCATGTAGAGGCAGCAGATTGTGCAGAAGAGTTAAAAGACAGCTCACAACTGATTAATGCTTTCTCAGTAAGGTCTAGAAGCACCAAAGCCAGTGCTTCTGGCCCCTGATCCCATTTCCAGCTTGCACTGAACACACAAACCCCAGCAAAACGGAGTCTTTCCACTCCATTAAGACAGATTTACTGTGAACCCAACTGCAATCCAGATGTGGTTCCCATCAGGAATCTGCCTCATCTCACCTGCAAGCAAACACGGCTCAATATTTGCACTGAAAATAGGAAGCACAAATCCCAACTTGACAAAGAAGCCAGAAAGGACACAGAAATCCCAAGTGATTTGCCATGTTTTAAAGTGCCAGCTTGTGATGTATCCCAGCTCCAGCAAGGGCTAATTCTTAGATCAGACCTTACTTTGGCTCCAGCACAACGATTCCCATGTTCCTCTGAGCTGTCCTGTCTTCTCCAGGGATTTAGGCTGATGTTTCTTGAGACAACTGAGCTTTCCTAAGGCTCAGTTGCTGCCAACAGGAGTCAGGCCACCCCTTGGCAGGAAGGTTCACCCTCTGGTTTTCATTTTACACCTTGGAGAGCTCAGGAACTAAATGCTTTCCTTCAGCCACTGAATTTTCCCTCTTTGATTTCTGTTCCTTTGAGATTTTGAACATTTCCTGCACAATCTCTCATATCCACGTGCATTTTTGTGTGCTCCAGATTGTCAACAGCTGTGGTGGCCCTGAGCTCGCCAGGTCTGTCGTCAGCCCACTTCTTTCTAAAGACGCCACAGATTTCCTCCGAGGACACCTGACACCAAAGGAGATAAACCTCTGGGACTCGCTGGGAGAAACATGGACCAGATCCAGGTGAGGACCGAGCTGCCATCCCACCAGGCTCCCCAAGAAAGGCAGCAGGAGGCTTGGCTTTATACCCATATCAGGGGGTGAAGGATGCCCTGATGCTTTCAGAGACGTGTTCCTTGTGAATCTCACTGCTCATTCCCCGCTTCGTGTCCTAGAGCTGAATGGCCCCGGGAAGCAAATATCCCTACCTACATCCCCAAATTCCGCAATGGCTGGGAACCACCCGTGGAAATCTTCCGTGGAGCTCCCTGGGAGATAGACATTGGACACTTGCAAGAAGAGGTTAGTCCTGAGTCACCCTCTCTCCTTTTTCCTCTCCCTTCCCCTTTCCCAGAGCGAGAGATGGACCTGTGGAGTTTGCAGTGGTGTGTAACGAGTGGTAGGCTCAAAACTCAGTTGGATCTGGTCATTCCAGTTAAATACAGAAATAAAATAAGGCCAGAAAAGGGCAGCAACAACCAGCCTCACCTCTTGATCAACAGAAAATAGGGTACAACACCATAACTGAGCCCCAGGAACACAAGTTTGCCTGAAGAACACGTCTTTGGTGTGCTCCTCATCGTGAGGAGAAGCTCCCAGGCTGTGATTTGTCTGCCACTCAGCTGATGGGAGAAAAGAAGGGTTTCTTCCACCTTCCTGATAACAGACTTTGTTTTTACCTCTCCAGCTCTCCTCAGCCAATGGATATCCCTACCGGAACTCCTCGCTCAAGCGTGGCCAGGCCTCCGACCAGACACAAGCTGTGGATGCCTTCAAACAGAACGTAACTCAGCATGTAAATAGGTAAGGTATAGACACCACCCGGGACAACGGCGCCTCAACTCCCACCTTGTCACCCCATAAACACCCACCAAGACACCTCACCACGTTTTTGGCATCCTGGTAGATAACTCCTTGCCTTCATGAAGTCAGACTCGTTAATGAGATGAAAGGAACTCAAAGATAAGAGGAGAGATTGTTCACGTAAACACTGGTTGCTTTTTAATCACCTGCAGGTCTACAAGGAAACGAGTCAGAGGTGGTTTCCATCACAAGAGACAAAAATAGAGCCACTCAGTAGGTCTCCTTCCATGACATCAGCCCACCAAGGTGATACTGAGGACCATGTGCCAGAGGTGCTGCACTGCACTTTTGTTCTCCATCCATATAGAGAATTTAGTACCTCTCCATCATCCCAAAACCCCACCAGCTTGCATGGGAAGAACCTTGCAGGAGGGATACACACCAAGGCATGAGGACACACGAGCTTTCTGCTGCTGAAAAATGCTCTAAGTGAGGCAATGCCACTTTGCTTCACTGGAGGCAGCAGCTCCTCCTCCAGCTTTTAGGCACAACCAAAGGAAAAAAGCATTTATCAGAGGCTGAGTAAGAGGAGGATGGTGTTTCTGGTGTGGCCCATCTCTCCATCAGGAAGCTGACAGGGCACCAGTTTCAGACAACCCTTCTTAATGAGATAAATCCAGAAAAATGGGGGAGAAAACCCTCCCCTTTCTTCAGAAGTCTTGGGAAGTTCAGTTCCCAACACAGAACCAGCCACCCCCTTTGCCTCAGGCTTTTTGCCAAGGGAAAGCTCTTCCAGTTGAACCAACCACCCTGCTCTGCTGCTAGTTTCCCATCACCAGTTACTCAGTGCTATAAAATCTTCATGAAAGTTCAAAGTTTGGAGCTTTTCACCTGCTCCCTTGTTTCCGTGGGTGTATGACTTCCAAGTTTTCCCCGAGATGTCCCAAGTTACAACAAACTCTCCCCAAACCCCAAACGCATTCTCTGCCATGCTCTGCTTTGCACTGAGTTGGCATGAAGTCATCAGCTTTAAAGATTCAAAGACTGGAAATCCAGACCCAGCAAAGCACTTTGCTGGAGCCAGCTCTAGACTGGGGAAAAAACAACCCCTTCAAGCCAGAGTGAGGTTTTTTTATGGTTTTATGTTCTAATCTGAAAGGTTTATGAGCTCCGCTACAACAAGAAGAAGGTTCAAATTCACAGCGACATACCTTAAATACAATTATATCAGCAAAATAACTTATTCTTCCCATTTAACCCATCAAAGTTCCTGCTGGGAAGCATAAGATGGTACAGATGCGGTGTTGAGTAGGGAAAGAATTACAGTAACAAGTTCTCTTCTCTGATTCCATTTTTCTGCATGATGTTATGAAAAATAAGGAGAACTTCATTTCCATGAGAACATCTAAGTCCATGTTTGGCAACTGGCAGATCACACACCTAAGGAAACACTTCCATCCTTTAGCCTCAGCACAAACAAACTATAAATAAAAATACCAAGTCCTGGAATACAAATGAGGAGTGTGCCCTTTTCCCCAGGTGACCATTTCCCTGAGAGACCACCCAGACTAACCCAGCGTGAGCTCAGGGAAGGGTAGAAGAGGATCTCTCCTCTCTCGAGATGGGTGTTGTACCTTTTTACAGGAAGTTTGCCTTATGGATAACATTTAAGAAAAGAAAAAAAAAAAAAGAAATGCATCTAGATTAACAGCACTGAAGCAGATACTGAAATAGGGAATGTGTTTCAGGCGCCTTCTTCAGTCCAGAGCTGACCTCAGCCAAGCCTGCCCAGATGTTTGCCAAGATCACAGTCCTGAGACAGATGTATTTCCATGCTTTTTTTATTCCCCAGAGTAGCTTGAACCAGTTTTCTAGCAAAGAGACCCTTCATTAACACAAATCCCCATGAATCAGTAGCGTTATTTACCCCAGCAAAGCACCATGAAAGCCCCCCCAGGCGATATCAGAACAATCAGCAGAGGTCACTTGTGTAAAATCCAGGCGGATGCAAAGCACACATTAGCTTCAAACCCCTCCAGCCCTCATCTCTTCCCTCATGACTCGCTGACCTTCTGGAATGCTAGAAAAGAAGTAATTTCTGCCTAACCTGGCTTTCCCCCTGCCTCCCTGCCCTCAGGGCACTGCTGGGTAAGGCCACCACTCCCTTTCTGGGCTGGTGGATTCTATCTGAGAGTCTGCTCTGAGCTCTCCCCCACCACAGATTTGTATTTTTTACATGTATGTAATATAAAACATATATATTGTACATGACTGTAACTAGAACAAGAGTTGTCCCAAATCAAGCCAACTAAAGTCAACTCTACAGCCACAGATATGATATAAAACTACAGATTCAGTGGTTTCAACCTTTTTCATTTTCACCAAACACCATCTATTGAAGACAACAAAACGAACTGAAACTAAACAGCAATGAGCTCACTTTACAGCCTCAGGTTTTAAAGATGCCTCCGAAACCTGTATGTCCACAGGAGCCCACAAAGAGTTGAGTTTCCACAGATAATATGTTTAAAAAAAAAACAAATCACTGACCAAACCCCAGAACTCAGCAATGTGAAAACATCAGGCTACAGACCACAGCTGCTGGAAGCACTGGCTCCACCAAGTTACGGAAAACTTGGGGTGAAGTGGAGGAGAACCAGACCCCCCACTGATGTTCCCCAGCTCCTGGGAGCCTTCCCATGGTGTAGCTGCACAGGTTGTGAGTCAGAAGCAGGAAGATCCATTAAAATAGCTCCTGCCTGTCCTTACACAACGAGGCAAGGCAGGATTTTTCCACACTGTAGACATTTTTGGAATTAAAAAAAATAAAAAAATAACACCACTATACACATCTTAACCGGAGAAGAAAGAGATGAGATCTGCAAAATTCTCCTAAGCCAGGCAAAAAAGCTATGAAAAAGTAAAATCATCTCAGTTTGAGTCAAAAGGCATCTTTCATTCCACTTTTCCACAGTTTTCCATTTGTGCCAACCTACCCTGCTTGCTTTGTCTCGCTCTGAAAAGCCAGCTCAGCATCAAAAGCCGCATGTCCCTGAATATTCAGAAAATCCTTAAACACATTCCCCTTCCCTCCAAAACACAGATCAGAATAGAAACACTCAAACTCACATTTCCTGAGAACCCGTGGAATTCCATTTCGGGGGCTCAGCCTTCATTGCTCAGTGAAAACCCATGGATTTTGCAGTCACTTCTACCCACACTCGTTTTTCAACACCTTTTTCCCCTAGCACTGGCTGCTGGTTCCCTGCTCTGCCCTGTGGAGCAGCTGTTTCCACTTATCAGGAATTGAGGGTTTCACACTTAATTCTCACAGGAGGTCCTTAATTATTGGATGGGCCTCCATTAAACTCTTTTTTTTTTTTCCCCCTTTTTTCCTCTGCAGGAATTTTGAGGCCCAGGGAATGGCTCTGCCCAAGAGATATGCCAAAATCCGCTACGATTTCACCGCGCGAAATGCCAACGAACTCTCAGTGCTTAAGGATGAAATCCTGGAGGTGGGTGACCACGCTCAGGGAAAAGGTGGGCTCTGCTCCTCCTCCTGGGAACAGGAGAGATCCCAGGATACTCCCTTGGTGTTTTCTGAGCAATAACAAGAAGCTTTGCTCATATCTAAAGCTTGATGTTTGAGCAGGAGCAGGCTGTAATGCATTGGATCATCTGCTCAGCTGAAACTCATCAGTCCCATCTTAATTAGCAACCAGGAGAGAGGAAAACAAGTGACTGGAGCCCACTGCTCACCCAGTTCCTGACTCTTATGTTCATTATTACCACTCCCTCCCCTCCAAGGGAATTCTTTTCTTTGAAAACATCTTTTTTCATAGCCTTTCTCTTACCAACTGGGGAATTTTTCCCAGAAAAAGTGGTCGAGCATTGGAATTGGCTGCCCAAGGGTTGTCACCATCCCTGGATGTGGTGAAGAGTCATTTAGATGTGGTGTTGGGGGATATGGTGTAGGGGAGAACTTGTAGAGTAGGGCAGATGGTTGGACTCGATGATCTCTTCCAACCTGAATGATTCCGTGATTCTATGAATGGACACAATTTGGTCAATGAACTCACTGCAACAGTTCTATGAACTGAGAAAAAGGCTTCTCTTCAAAAAACACAGCTAACGTGAGAAATGTGGGGGTCTTGTCAGCAAAACTCATCCATTCTGGGAAGACTACTTAAAACAAAACCTCCAAAACTAAATAAAATTTAAAAAAAAATCCCAGTTCTGGGTAAAACCAAGCCTGCTGAAAGGAGCAAGGAGCAATAGGAGACATCTCAGCAACCAGAGATCTCCTTGCCACATCACGAGTACGATGGGATTACGGTGTGTGTTGTGTTGAGATGTGATCAAGTCTTTGGCAGGAGTCACTCTGGATTTATTATTATTGTTTTAAGGAAATTGATTTATTACTTTTCTAAGGCAGAAAGACAACCCAAACTCAATCCCTGGGGGAAAATAAATAAATAAATAAATAAATAAGATGATGGAGAAACAGGCAAATTAAAGAGAGACTCTGAGTTCCTCAGCACCACAGCTCTGTTTCCACCCCCAAGACACTCTCCACAGGATAAATTCTCATGCTTTTCAGGAAAAGCTTCAGCCCTGAATTCCAAATGATGTTGTTTGCCAGCTCCTGGCCTCGGTGGTGTTATTCTGACAACTTCCCATTACCCTGTGGTTTCTTTCCATTCTCTGTTGTTTATCTACACCAGGAATCTGATCTTCTCACAAGCAAATTTATCTCTTTCCGCCCCCTGCTCTCAGGTGTTGGAGGATAACAAGCAGTGGTGGAAGCTGCTCAACCGGAGCGGGCAGGCTGGTTATGTCCCTTATAACATCCTGGATGTGGTGAAACTGGAAGAGCTCGAACAGGTCTGTGGTCTGATATTTCATGGGTACAATCGGCCTCGGAGAACAGCCTTGTTGTTAGAGTTCCCTGGATTTCTTGGGATGCTGTGCATGAGTGGGCACGGAGCAGACAAACTGTGGTTTATCACCTCCACTGCTGCAAAACCCTGCCGGGAACAGGCTGGAAGAGCCAATAAAAGGCATATTTTGCCAGGAAAATGCTGAGATTTCTGCTGGGGGTTAAATGAAAGACAGACAGGTCCCTCGTGCAGTTCAGTTCAGCAGTGAGAACAAGAGTGGAGGCAGATGGAAACACCATCTCAGGGAATATTAAGTGAATATTGCTCTCAAGCATCTTGCATCGCAAAAAAAGTGGAGCTGGAGAGCTCTAAAGGCCCTGAGGAAGCAGGGAACTGCTTCCTCACTTTGGAATTTCACAGCTTGGGCAAAGCATGAGGTGTCCCAGCAGGCCTCCAGATAAAAACCCTGTTAGTTTAATCAAAATGTGGAAAAAAAAACCTCTTTCCAGACTGCTCCAGGCACCTGGCACTGTTCCCACTTAACATCCAGTTACTAGAGCAGCTTGCAATGGGATTTCTGGATGTTTTCATATAAAAATCCTCTTGTTTCCCTTACCCTCCCTCCCCAGGGAAGCCCTATAAGCAGGAATTTGTGTGTAGTAAAAAGACAGGTGAGAGCAGTCACCCACAGCAGCAGTAAACAAGCACAAAACACCCCTCCTCTCTGTGGTGTGACACCTTTTCCAGGGCTGTAAATACCTTCTCGCCATCTCTGGCCCCTGGTTTGGGTTCTGCTTGTTCCCTTGAGCCCTCAGAAATGACCTTTTTCCATGCAGCTCCACCTGAGGTCCCACCAGCCCCAGCTGAGCAGAGAGTCCCAGATCAGCACAGGGAGAACACGGCAATCCATCCCTCAATTTGCCATCGTGGGTGGGAGACAAAAAAGTTTAAGAACCTGAAAAATGGTAAAATAATCCTTACACAACTTCTCTCTTTCTTATCACCTAGTCTAACCAGAGGTATAAAGGAGAGCCGAGCTCCAGGGGATACGGACCATCCAGCCCAACTCACAAACTCCCTGCCAGCTACGCTGGGGATAAATGGGGAAGCGAGATGTTATCGCGCAACTCTCACCAGGATGCCAAAGAACGTAGGTGTCTCACCCCGTGCTCCCTGCATCTATCTTCCTGCCTCCCTTCCTTCCTCCCTTCCTTTCTCTCTTCCTCCCTCGCTCTCTCCCTCCCCCTC